>CM035181.1:25563404-25581645 GCA_020233015.1 Callinectes sapidus
GAGGAGGAGGAGGAGGAGGAGGAGGAGGAGGAGGAGAAGGAGGAGGAGGAGGAGGAGGAGGAGGAGGAGGAGGAGGAGGAGACACCATACACAGAATAACATTTGCGAATTAGTCACCATACCGCTGTATATCAAAGCCACATTAATATAATCCAACATAACTAATAATTACACATCATTCACTCTTATGAAGGTCTAAAGATTTGTTCAATCTTAAAACCACAATAAATCAAGCTTCAATAGTAGCACTTAACCTTTTTAGCAGTGGGACGGGTCTTTACATTTATTCTGCTTATCATTGGTCGATTTTATACAGCTTCAAAAAGCTTATTTAGATATTAAAACGGTAAAGACTGACCAATAATCTTCTCACCTCCATAGACCCTTCCTAATGTCAATAAAATCGTCTAGTCACAACAAAAACTTATGGTAGATGGAGGTAACACACGTGTATCAAGGGAAGAGAGTGAAAGCTGCACGCACACACATCCGTAACACTATAGCAGGGCACTGTTGAAATTATATCAGGCAAGGAAGTAATGTTAATATTCAGAAGATAAGTGTCGTTTACTTGAGAAGACGTGTCTGGAGGAGTACAAAGAGGAAGTCAATTTTAACCCCTTCAATATTGCGTCACATTTTTACCATGAGTTTTGGGTGTGATTAGACAATTTCATTGCCTACGGAGGTCTGAAAGATTAATGGCCAGTCTATACTATTTTAATCTCTACGCGAATTTCTGAAGCTGCATAAAATTAACAAATAATAAGTAGCATGAATATGAAAATTCGTCCCAGTACTGAAGGGACTGATAACGATATAGGCAAAAAGTAATCACAAAAGAACGCAATGAAGGAACAAACAGAAACAGTTAGGAATGGGAAGGAAGTCTTGAAGAAATAACTATATGAGAGATGAATGTGTAAAAACAATGGTAAGAACAAAGGGAGTCTGAATTCTGATATAAGGTGTGGATAATCACAAAGAGAGATAAAGGAAAAAAGCAACAACAAAACGCAAAGGGGAGAAGGGAGTCTTGAAAAGTAATAATGCACAGAGGAAATCAGTCAAGATAAGGAAGAGGAGGATGAGGAGGAAGAGGAAGTTAATCTGATTTTGTCATAAATTGAAGGCAATCACTAAGGAACGAAAAGGAGGAACAAACATAAGGGAAGATTAAATAGTAAGACTCCCAACCCAAGCTTTTCCACATCAAATATTAGAAAGACACAGCGTCGACAGAAAACAACAAAAAGAGGGACACTAAATAGAGGAAAACATAAAAATGATAATTGAATAACATAGCATTAACAAAAATAAGACAAAAAAAAAAAACAATAGAGAAAAAGAGGGAACACATAGAGAATGGTGGAGAATATTCAAAACGTAAATTTCAGAATACAGGAAATGAAAGTGGAAGGAGATAGAGGCAAGGACATAAACTACAAGGGACAGCACCGGTCAGAGGAGGAGGAAGAGGAAGAAGAAGAAGACCAAGAAGAAGAAGAAATAATAATAATAATAAATAAATAAAAATAGGAATAAGAGAAGAAGAAAATGAAACAGAAGAAGTAGTAGAAGAAGAAGAAGAAGAAGAAGAAGAAGAAGAAGAAGAAGAAGAAGAAGAAGAAGAAGAAGAAGAAGAAGAAGAAGAAGAAAGAAAGAAAGAAAGAAAGAAAGAAAGAAAGAAAAAAAAAAAGAAAGAGAAAGAGAAGGAGGAGGAGGAGAAAGAGGAGGAGGAGGAGAAGGAGGAGAAAGAGGAGGAGGAGGAGGAGGAGGAGGAGGAGGAGAAAATAAATGAGGAGGGCAATGAGAGAGATGAAAAATGGACTGAATCCGCTGTGGAGGAGTGGAGGGGTGGAGGGGTGGAGGAGTGTGCGGGTGGGTCCGTAGGAGAGTGGAGTGTTATTGATGTGGAAACGATGAAGTGAAAAATGAGGAAATGGGAAATGCTAGCAGTTTGGAGGAAAGGAGTAACTGTATCCACACACACACACACACACACACACACACACACACACACACACACACAAAGAAGGTTATTGGTTGTGTAACTGGAAAATAACAATTCTACCTACACATATCCACATACGGAGGATATTCAAGATGCGAAAGAAGGGAATAATTATACCCACACAGGTTCCCATAGCGATATCCACAATTCCTGCATCGTGGAAGAGGAAAACATCCATATTAATATCACTATCATCTCTATAGCCCTTGAAAAAAAATAGTAGAGAATAAAGCGCTTAACCTCGTCATTACTGGGAAGTATTTTTACTGAGTTTTGAATATAATTAGACGATTTTATTAAGACTAGAAAAGTCTGTGGGGGTCAAAAGATAATGGCTGGAATTTTTATTATTCTAATCCCCACACAAGTTTCTGGATGTGTATAAAATCACACAAAAAATAAGCAAAATAGATATGAAAATATTTTACGGTACTGAAGTGGTTGAGAATAAAGAGTCGTGAAGCCGATAAGCCTTAGAAATACCGAGAATATACAATAATAATAATAAGTTTAGGTCCTAAGGGTTAAAAATACAAAAGAGGTGAAATGAGGCAAGTGGGGCAGTACACGTTCTGGGTCCAGTTTGTGAAGACACTGAAACGGTAAGAAGTGAAGGCGGACCGGAAGAAAAATAATAAAGAACTGGGGAGGGCGTGGCAAGGGACAGCAGAGTGGTGTACGATAAAAGAATGCCAAGAAGACTGAAAGGTAAAGATTGAAGACCGCAGCTAATCCCAGTGGTGATGTGTGGGACGAGAGAGAGAGAGAGAGAGAGAGAGAGAGAGAGAGAGAGAGAGAGAGAGAGAGAGAGAGAGAGAGAGAGAGAGAGAGAGAGAGAGGGGGGGTGAGAGGGAGAGTCGAACAGACAGACAGTCGAACACACACACACACACACACACACACACACACACACACACACACACACACACACACACACACACACACACACAAAAAGACAGACAGAGAGACAGACAAACATACATACATACAGACAGAAAGACAGAGCTAGGCTGAGCGTAAAGAAAGGGAAGTCAAGGGGAAGAATAGAAGGAATGTGAAGGCGGGAAGGGAATCAGATAAAACAATGAAATGAGGGCGGTGAGCGGAGTGGGGGGTAGCAGAGCTTTCAATGACAGAACACAGCGAGGCGAAGGCAACGGCCGGGATTGGAAGAGAAAAGCAAAGAAAAATAAGAGTAACAATTATTAACAACATCAGTAGCAAAAGACAACAATATACACGCACACCAATAAGCTGAGACTGAGGCTAAGTAAAGGAACCCAAAATTCAACCCATTGTTTGAGGGTTAGATTAGCGTGGCCAGTGCATTTCTTTATAAGCAAGAAGGGGAAGCAGACCAAGAGCAATAAAGACAATAAAATGAAAAGCCCACTAATCTGACAGTCCCCTTATAGGTCCAAAAGAATTATCTGAAAGACTGGAACAAATATCTTGAAATCACCTTCTTGAATAAAGTCGAGTCATAGAAAGTTGGAAATACAGAAGCAAGTAGGATGTTCCAGAGTTTACCGGATAAAGAAATGAATGATGGAAAGTCTGTGATCAAAACAGAACACCGATCTTCACCTCTCTCGCGTCATGACAACACTACCCGCTATCTACTGAACTCTTCCCCGTCAGACACTCGCCAAGGTACTCTCGCAACACTCTCATTACTAAGACGCGCTTTTTATATTTATTCTGTTTATTAATTGGATATTTAATACGGCTCCAGAAACTCACGAGGAGATTTAAATGGTACACGCTCTGGCAATATATCTTCTGACCTCCATATACTCTCTTTAATATCAATAAAATTGTCTTATAATACCCCAAACTCATGGTAAAAATGTGTCTCAGTGTTGAAGGGGTTGATGCGCTTTGTTCTCTTATCTCATTTGCTGTTACATTTGTCTTTACTTAATATTCAAAGTGTTATGAAAATTAGATATTTGTATGGTCTCACAGAAACAGGAGGAGAAAAGGAGGTTAATACGAATACAGACCTTTCTGTAATAGAGAGGTATTCATAAGACTAGTGTAATGACAAATGTTACAGAAACTACGAATTTATAAGAAAAAGGTTCAGCAGTGAAAGGATATAACTGCATAAAATTGCCATCAGACTTTGACAAGAGCTTTTTTCCACTGACGATGCATTTGTCTTGTTCAACTGGATCAAGACAGCACCCTTAAAAACTACAATAACTTCCCATACAACCTGTAGCGGAGACAAGAGAAGAGAACCAACATTTACTGCTCCTGCGGACTTTCATCACGACACAGACGTATAAATGAAATTGTAACAATCTAACAAACATAAAGACAAACAGAAAGAAAAAAAAACATAATACTTGAAGGCATTTGTAGATTTCCCTATGAGGTGCTTCACTTTTTGCCTTTTCCTCCCTTCTTTCCTTTCTCTTCAGAAATTTCCTTTGCTGACAAGTTGGGGTCCATACCATCGATGAAGCTACCACCGTCTTTCCTCACCATGTAGTCGTAGTATACCTTCAGTCTGAGCCGCCTTAGCACTTCCAGCTGCTCGGGGTTCCAGCGGAGGGAGGCGTCATCCTCCTTGCCGGTACCTGGCGCGATATCCGTGACGCAGGTCTTGAGTGCGTCCATCGCGATCTTGTCGCTCACGCGGAATTTGGATGTGAAGTCTACTACCCACTGAGTGACCTGAACGACAAGGTTGAAGCCCACGAACACAAGCCATGCCGTCACAAAGAACACCACTATGGGCTGGAAATACACAAGTAAGTTCCACAGCGTGTAGATGGTGGAGCGTCGCCAGCCCAGTAGGAAGATGTCAGCCCTGGCACAGCGCCGCGCAAGGTCGTGCTGCGTTAGCTGTGTTTCACGACACTCCCTCGACCGCCCAAAGTAAGGATCCTCGTCCTCATCCTCCACCGTGAGGAAAGGGTTCTCCTCGGGCCCTTCCCCCGATGCTGCCAGCTTATACACCTCCTCCTCTGTCATCTGCGACAGGTCTGAGTAATCCGGCGGGTAGATGGCTCTGTAGAACTGTACCACCTCCCCCGTGCCTTTCAATCTGTTCTTGAAATACGGCACGAATCTCACTTTGCTCACTTTGCCTCGACGCTTACCCACCTCCTTCCCTATCGCTACGCCCACTATCGCCGCCAGGCACAGAGTAAACACTTTAAGTTCCATTGCTGATAACAATAACAAGTGACCAAAATAGACTAACGAAGCCTAATGAAGGGTACTTTTCCAGCAAGCTTCTCCAAGCGAAGGTTACACGTCATGCCAGTTGCCAGACCGTTCTAACATTATGCTGTATGAATAAGAAAACAACACAGTTCTTAGATGATTCATTCCAAAATCACAGTAAAATAGAACAACACTGCCCAATGTATGTTCACACGAGAATGAAGTTTGTCGTTCGCTGAGTCATGTGCGTCAAGAAAACACACAGTGAATGAACATCGAAGACAAATTAGAAGGCAAGAAATGATAGAACCAAGTATTGAAGAAGTCTGATTGCAGCTCAGAGTTGATCATACCTTTCACAATACAGAAGGTGACGTGCATACATGTGGGCTTTCTCCTTTATGCCGTCCAAAAGCTGCTATTCAATGATGACGATGATAGTGATAATGATGATAGTAATAGTACAAATAATAACAATAAATAAACAATAACAATGAATAAACAATAACAATAAATAATAAAATGCGTCCCAGTAGTGAAGGGGTTAGTGGCCAGAATCAATACCAATTTAATCCTCACGCTTGTTTCTGAAGCTATATGAAATCGAAAAATAACAAGAACAAATATGAAAATACGTCCAGTGCTGACGGGGTCAATCATAAACTTCTTGGCAGCATTTGTTGCTTATACAAAACAAAAAAAGACCCTTCACCTGTCAGTAAACGCAACGCTCCTCTGCCTAATTCAAATGTTGGCCACGGCTGACTTTCTGCTGCCCATCTAGTTCACCTATTGTAATATTTTCTTGTGTCTGTATCTCTTTATTTTGCTAAGAGAAGGAAATAATCTGCCCTGTACTGCTCTGTATTTGACTTTTCGTTTCGTTCTCTCTCTCCTCCTGTGGCCGCGATACGAGAACGGTGGAAGGAGTGGAAAGAGAGAGAGAGAGAGACAGAAACTAAATCCCACAGAAGCCAGCCTCTCTCTCTCTCTCTCTCTCTCTCTCTCTCTCTCTCTCTCTCTCTCTCTCTCTCTCTCTCTCTCTCTCTCTCTCTCTCTCTCTCTCTCTCTCTCTCTCTCTCTCGTTTGGTTCTCAATTATCGAGGCTGTACAATAATAAAAACACTACGAAACGAAATACAAAAATTCAGCTAATCGTTCCGCAATAGCAAACACACCATCATCAAAATAAGATACACCAGACAAAAGGGCATTCAGGAAGGCAAAAAGAATTATGGAGAAGATTAAAACAAGCAGTTTTTTAATGCTCTACTCTCTCGCTACAATAATTTATAAGGATCACTGTGAGGATTATTCGGATTTGCATGGATGTTATTCCTAATGATGAAGCAAACACCCTTGAGACTGACAATGGCATCCGCCGAAACCTATTAATCCTTGGAGACGCTAATAGTGTCCCCATTGAGGCTCTTAGACTATTACTAGAACCAAGGACACCTTTTAAATTGCCGAAAACTTTCATTACAAATCCGCTAATTCTTATCACGATACTACAACAATCATAAAAACATCCTTGAAAACGCACGTTAAATCTACTGGAACCTGTGAATCTGCGTTGAATTATCATTACAATCAAGAGAACGTCCTTAAAAGAGTCAATAACGTCTCTATCAAGCTGTTCCTTGTTAAACCATCATTAGGATCATAAAAAAAAAAACTAAAAACAACCATATAATCTAGCACAGCCTTTTACGTAAGAGCATCACAGGAATCATGAAATACACGTAAATAAAAATCCACGACATGGTCATTTATCTATCAAAGGAATCATAAAAACACATTATAAACATCTGAAAACACCAAAAGATCATACACACACATTCTATTAAGGATACACAGGATGTATGAGAATAATTGAGAATATCATTTTTACTCCTATGTGGAAAAAAATAGATGGGCGTGTAGAAGGCCAAAAGAGGTGCGCGTGAGGCAGAAATAAGTTAAGCCCTATGACCAAGGAGTTTTTGTAGGACAGGTTGTGCTAAATGTAATTACGAGCCTTTGTTTTATGCCGATGTGCATAGATAAATAGATAAAGATTTTGAACAACAACAAGAGGACGAAGATGAAATACTGCGTGCCATGGCCTGCACATGCATTTCTATACAATAATGGCATATGTCCATAAAGGATTACCAAGAAAGAATTAGATTAGACAAGATAAATTCACAAATGCAGATGAAATAGTTGTTTCATACAAAAACTGTCACATGTAGGCTTGACGGCTTCTTACAGCTTCAATGATTTTTTCACCTTCTTAAAAAATAGATCAACCTACATGAAACACACACACACACACACACACACACACACACACACACACACACACACACACACACACACACACACACACAAACACACACACACACACACAGGAACGGCGGAACAAAATGAAGGCAGCAACAATATACAAATAAAATACTCAGCGAATAAATACCGGTGACACTGATAATTATATTCTTGAAAGTAATGAAAGAGGTCCACATATGGCAAGGTAGCAAGGTACTCACCAACAACAGACACCCAGCGCCTCCTCTCATACATCGCAATAGCCTGAAAAGATAAAAACGTTTTGATTGGCTTACCAACCTACATTATATTTGAAAAAAAAAAATATATATATATATATATATATATATATATATATATATATATATATATATATATATATATATATAGAGAGAGAGAGAGAGAGAGAGAGAGAGAGAGAGAGAGAGAGAGAGAGAGAGAGTTCATTGACCAAAACAAACAAGAGTTTACATAAATGCATAAAGGGTATTATTTTAGTTGTCCAGCAAAAAAAAATATTGTACATAGGAAATAATAAAACATCCGATATATAAGCCATATGACATTTCAAACATAAAACACATAAAAAACGACACCTGAAATACAAAGACAGACATCAGAACTTTATACAAACACATAATGCTTTCATTTATTTGTTTCTTTACGTCTAAAATGTATATATCTTTTTTCACGATCTTCCTGTCTGTGGTCACAAATCATCTGACATGTTAAGTAATATTTTGCATATTCTTGTTTGCTATCAAGATTTCCAATGTGTTAAGTACGTATATACTGTATACAGTAGGAAAGGATTGAAATTGTCTAATTTTCAGTGTTCACCGGTCAGAAGAGGGTCAGCATCGTCTCAAAACTCTATATTTCGGTGTTTCTGTTGATGTACCAGGCTTTTACTCCTTATAGTTACCTGAGTTTATACGGCTAACATCATTATAAAGAGCAAAGTACCAAGCTCTTCAATTTTGTATGACTTTAATATAGAAAAAGAACTTTAACACATATTTCACCTCATCTCTGCAGAGGTCAATGCTTCACAAGGAAAGTGTAGAACACTATTTATTCGGTTTTCTTTATGAAAGAAAAAAAATAATTAGTGGCCGAAACTGAAATAACCCGAGGGTGCTGCAGCGCTCTCATCACCATGTCCCTAAGCTGTGTCGTGCCATAGACTGAACATGGCATAATTTTAGATTAAAAACTGACTCGTCAGGATGGCCGCTGTCACTTAGCTAACATTATTAGGTCTCTATGACCCTGAAAGGGTCTACGCCAAAGAACTGGTTGTTATTGTTTGGGTGACAATCTTATTATCAGACTTTGATTTCAAAGTTATGAACATAAACTAATTTAGGTGGCTATATATATTCATGGTCTCTTGTAGTCTGCTTCCTAGCCTAGAAAAGAAAAACATCACACTGCCTTTGAGTTATCAATTGAGGAACCAAGTAATTTATGTTCCAGGAATAGATATGGTATAAAAACACAATGCCTGTATATAACCTTGATTACACTAATATTTTTTTTATGTCGCAGATATATGTTCAAAAATACTTAGCCATTGTAAAACCTTGGTATGTGACGACATAACATAAAAAAATGTACGATATGCAGTAGACCAACTTTACTGTGAAATATTACAAAATCTAGTGAATTAGGCAACTGCAACTAGAGTTTGGGTCCTTTCCTATTGCTTTCCTGTTCCTGGGGTAAAATATAAATGTGTGTGTGTGTGTGTGTGTGTGTGTGTGTGTGTGTGTGTGTGTGTGTGTGTGTGTGTGTGTGTGTGTGTGTATTTTTCTTTCTTTCTTTCTTTCTTTCTTTCTTTCTCTTTCTTTCTTTTCTTTTCTTTATATTAATATATAAGTAACAGTTCTTTGAGAAAGTTTTAAATGTATACATCATTGCTTTTCTCGATATCGGTAATGAAACTCGATTTTTGTCGTATTAAATGTTTTAAAGGATTTACCCTCTAAATCTAATTCGCAGCCACGGTCCCTCACCAGCCACACCCGTGACTCCAAGCATTAAGTTACGTTCAGAAGGTTTATTGGAGCGGAAAGCAAAAATGCAGTATAAGAATAAGAGTTACCTGGACGGGGGACAGGTGCCACTCACTGCTCTTCCCTGTGATTCCAATTTCAAGTGCCACCATGATTTATTCACGGCTCACTTAGAAGCCGTACTACCGTGATGAGTCACAACCTGGAGTCCACGACATCTATCACTCGCGACCTAACGTAGCACTGGGCCTTTATATATATTACACACCTCACTTACCGCTCAGCTTCAGATTCTGCAAGATCCATTTATCATGTTGGATCACACGACAGAATAGTTCATGAAATCTGATATTAATACTTCTTAAATTTCACCATTCTCTTGCGAGACGGCTTTTCACACAATAACCAGCAACTTTTCTGAGACACAGATTTCTATTACAATCACTTAAGCAGTTCTGTTGTCTCGATGCAATACATTTAACCCCATTTCCTCCTTTATGTTTTGGGGTGTGATTCAACTGTTTCACTGACATTAAGAAAGGTCTATGGAGGTCAGAAGTCTGTACTTTTTAATCCCTACATGAGTTTCTGAAGCTATATAAAATCAACAAGTAATCAGAAGAATAAATATGAAATAGACCATGGTAATGAAGGGATTAACAGACGAATGTCACAGTAAAAAAAATGTTAGAATTATATAGAGCAACAAAGCAGGTGAGGACGTGAGGTAAGGTAAAACAAGACAACGCTCCACGCTACGTAAACACACGCAAATCCCTTCACATCACTTTTCCAATTAACCTGCTCTAGTCAGCATACAGGTGACCAAATATAGAACAAAAAAAATTAATGGCATAAAACAAATACAAAAATATATATCAAAGTTCATGCAACACTTTAGATGATTAACTTTGTTTTTCTCTCTCTCCTACTCGTCTCTATTCTTTTCTTCTTCTTCTTCTTCTTCTTCTTCTTCTTCTTCTTCTTCTTCTTCTTCTTCTTCTTCTTCTTCTTCTTCTCCTCCTCCTTTTCCACCTTTTCCTTTTTCTCCTTCTCCTCCTCCTTCTTTTCCTCTTTCTTCTTCTCCTCGTGTTCTTTTCAGTTCTTCATCTTCTTGGTAATAGCAGTCCATCTTTACTTTCTCAGAATATCTAATAATACCCAATTCACTTCTTTGTGCACCAGTCTTACAACACACACACACACACACACACACACACACACACACACACACACACACACACACACACACACACACACACACATACACACAAGGAAGTTATGATAAAACAAAGGCATTTCTTTATGACAAGTGAGGGAAGTAAAGGTGGGCAGTGATACAACTCAATAATGTGATACAGACACCTTAGAATTGAAGTTTTGGGGGCACTGCTCTCACTGCTCTATGGAAGTCATTCTTGCAGTCATAACACAAATCAATATGACAAGAAGAGTTGAGCATGGATAAGAAAAAAAAAGTGTGACTCTCTCTCTCTCTCTCTCTCTCTCTCTCTCTCTCTCTCTCTCTCTCTCTCTCTCTCTCTCTCTCTCTCTCTCTCTCTCTATCTATCTATCTATCTATCTATCTATCTATCTATCTATCTATCTATCTCTAAAATTCCATCCATTTTATATATACTTTTGCATATAAGTATTTACGTACCTATCTTTTCGTTAATCTATTTATGATCTATACTTACTTACATATTTACCTACCTGCCTATCCATCTATTTATCTGTCTATCAACCATTCTATCTATCTATCTCAATTCTTAATCAAACCAGGTACATCGAAGCTATTAATCATTCAGGAAAGGAAAACAATACCAACACTTAATGCTTAAATATTCCATAAGACGCTGCATCATTTCCACTCTCCAAAACTTTCTATCCTCTGCAATTCTTTCTTCTCCTGGCTTTACTTTACCTCGAGAAAACCTTTTTTGTAACATCCCCTGAGGAGGAGGAGGATATGATTCACCCCAACTCCCGACCTCAGCTGCGGGGGAAAGCAAACACAGGAGGGAGAAGAGAAGTTTGCATTGCATAGTACTTGTGAGGGAACCCAAAGCACTTCAGCCGTCACTTGCATTAGGATCACACTTCTCAAACGTCTTGCCGTCTTATCCCGAGAACTTTTGCTGTGCTCTACTCGATGGTCTATGATCCTAACCCCTTCAGTACTGGAACGCATTCTCATATTCATTCGGCTTTTTATTTGGTAATTTTATACAGCTTCAGAAATTCACAAGGAGATTAAAATGGTGCAGACTCTGGTTATTAAGCTTCTGACCTCCATAGACCCTCCCTAGTGCCAATAAACATCTAATCATACCCCAAACTCGGGGCATTATGTGTCCGGGTACTAAAGAGGTTCAAGTTGTTTTTTTTTTTTTTTCATACGGTTGCAGCGACAAGTTTAACATAGACTTTGCTTCGTCAACGGAGAAAAAACGCCAATTAGGACATTTTTTCTTATATTTTTAGTTTCTTAGGTATTTCTTTTTTCATTGTTATACCAGAAACACGTTCATCGTTCATGGGGAGGAAAAAAAGAATAATAAAAACGACAACCTTTACAGGCTTTACCTGAACTTACTGAGAGGTTCCTTAGGTTGATTTATTTCAGCCAAATTTCAATCAATATTCTGTATCTTGAATGGAGAAAACACTTACTAGAGACAAGGTTAAGAGTCTCTACGGCCTTTCATTACAAATCACTATTACTAAACACTTTTTTTCTCGCATAATGTGTATCTTAACCATTTCAGTACCGCGACGCATTTTTACTTAAATTTTGTGTACGAATAGATATTTTATTGACATTAGGAAAGCTCTGTGGAAGTCTGAAGATTAATGGCCAAATCCTTCACTATTCTAGTCCCCGACCTAAATTTTCTGAAGCTGTATGAAATCGTTGAGCAGTAAAAATAACAAACATGAAAATGCTTCATAATACCAAAAGGATTAAAGAGTCCCGTGATGATTAGTCGGATTTATATGGCTATTTTTTCACATATTCATCACACAAAATCCCTATTGAGCTCTCCCTGGAATCGTACACACACTAGTAAATGAAGCAGTACCATACTCCACCGTACTCCATTAAGAACGTCAGGGCTGGTAACGTCACCCTTTCTTGGTCTCGGCTTACAGTAGGGTAGAGAGGCTAGTGTACCTCTCTTCACCACATACACCAACGCTCCCAGTCTGAGGTGACCGATATGCGCTCTGGAGCTCTGAATCATTTAACTCATTCATTATTCGGGCCCTTTTCTATATTTAACCTGCTTATTATTTGTTGATCTTATACAGCTTCGGAAACTTGAGTGGGGAATAAAATAATACAGATTTTGACCATTAATCTTCTTATCTTCATAAACCCTTCCTAATGACAAAAAAATCGTCTAATCATATCAAAAACTCGTCCCAAAAAATGCGTCTGAGTATTGAAAGAGTTAACTCATTCATTACTTCCACCACGACACCCCTTCGCTTGACTAAATTCGATTTACCACAACAGACTCATGCATAAACACAGGAAATTTATGCTGTTCCATTCCTTCTGATACAACATAAGAACATTAAAAAAATCAAGAAAACTGCAAGAAGCCATCCAACCTATACATGTTAATCCCTTCATTAGTCCCCTTCATTACTGAGACACATTTTTTTTATCATGACTTGTGTTGACATTAGGAAGGGTTTATAGACCGTCTAATTATACCCAAAACTCATGGTAAAAATGCGTTCCGGTACTGAAGAGGTTAATGGGTTGCAAGGGAATGGGTGATGGAGAGCATACTGAATCACCACCACTGAGACTTCCATTATAGCTCTCTCATGGCTATTGCCTTCATTTCCTTCACTCCATTCCTTCCTTCCATCATCGTTTGTGCGCAGTCAAAAGTCTACAAATGAGTGCCCTTCACTTCGTTACATCTTGCTTACAGACACTATTATTCACTCTCTTCTAGTCCAGTTTTAACATGGTCAAGTCAATTAATCTTCCTCCTTACTCAATACTATTTTTCTTTATTTTTCTTCGTCCTCTCTGAGTTCCAAGTCCTCTGATCTGGTGACAGCCATCTTGTAAAAACATGTGACAGCAGCAGATTATCACCGGCAGATCTCAAGACTTTGGATAGAAGAAGAAGAATAAGTAATGTAAAAGAAAATGTATTAGGAGATAAGACGGTGAATGAGTGTTTTGGGGAAGGGTGAGATGATTCTTTTATTTCTTATCATGTTTTGGGGGGGAGAGGAAACGATATTCTAGGGTCGGAGAGATGTTTTATTTTTGTGTGTGGATAATAAAGGTGCTGGCGTGGTACAGTGGAACCAAGTGCACTTTGGGGGGTCTATGGATCTTTAAGCGCATGTGTTCGAATCCTGAGTAGGGCTTCTTTTCGGGGTAACGGCTCCTAAACGGGTGGGCTTTCAGACAGGGGGCTTCCTTTAGCCCATAAATTCCCGTTAAAAGCCCACACTGTATACAAAATAAAATTATAAAAGTAATGGAGGTTTTTAGGAAGCGGAAGAGGAGTTTTTAAAATTATAACCACAGACAGTTTCCAAACTTCATCCCGTCATCTGTCACTCAGTTATAACGTGAGACGTACCTGCGTTGAATAAACAACTAGTATTGGCCACAGGAAATGAAGGTGGCATTATCGTACCTTGGCATCCTTCCATGTACAGAAAAAAAGTTATTTCGTCATTGGAAACTTTTCTTACTTTTTTTTTGGCTGTATTTGCCACTGCTGCCTGTATACATTATCAATAGCGATATGTATACCTGAACTGTGTAGCATGTACAGATTCGGATACGGTGTTAACGATGAGGCTGCCAAAATAAGATCATCTTCAGTCCCGTAACAAAGACTATTGATGATTCATATAACTGCCTTCCTAACGAAAAATGACGCCCTTAACCCCTTTCAGTACTGGGACGCATTTCCATATTTATTCTACTCATTATTTATCGATTTTATACAGCTTCAGAAACTCAAGAGGGGATTAAAATAGTGAAGACTCTGACCATTAATCTTCTGACCACCAAAGACTATTGTTAATGTTAATAAAATCGTCTAATCACATCCAAAACTTGTGGTAAAAATGTGCCCCAGTATTGAAGTGGTCACTTGTAAGAAATTCTCCAACGACACCCAGTATGTGATTAAATGAACGTCTTGACACTCAGATAATTGAAAATGTGAAAGATCCGTGTTAATGCATTTGAATATTATTATCAATGTTTAACGATTTTGTTGAATCATTTACGTGCGATTATCTCTCATTGGCGTCTTTTTTAAGTTACCATTATGCTGTATCTATTGTTTTTCTTCCAAGTTTAAATACAGGAAGCAACATGAAAAAGGAAAGATAAATAAAGCAAATAAAAAATAACGAAATAAATCATCGATGCTGTTGTTGTTGTTGTTGTTGTTGTTGTTGTTGTTGTTGTTGTTGTTGTTGTTGTTGTTGTTGTTGTTGCTGCTGCTGGTGGTGCTGCTGGTGATTCTGCTTTGCTATTGCTACTGGTAATACTCACTCCTGTCACTAATGTCATTCGAGTTTGAAGTTCACCTAAAATCACACCAACAAAAACGCAGAGCAAAAGACACGATCCGTAGGAAGGAAGGAACGCACTGTAGATAAGCAGCAGCCGCCAAAAACTCTAAAAAAATACTACAAAAAATGAAATAAAAAGGAAAAAAAAAAGTTGAATCGCCATAAGAGATGCAGAGGAACGTGCTTTTTTGAAAGGTTGCCATCAATCACCTTTACCGCACGGCCAATATTTACCCACTAAACTCTCACTGCCAAAACAAAACTATCTGGTTCTTAAATGAGAGACAAAAAAAGAGTAGGCAAAAGTAACGTATCGGGCGTATCAGATGACGGGCGTTAACAAGAAAGACGAGGCAAAGGAAGAGGAAGAAGAGGGGAAAGAAGAAGAAAAAAGAAAAAGAAAAAGAAAAAAAGAAAAGAAGAAGAAGAAGATTATAATGATGATGATAATGATGATGATGATGATGATGATGAACAACAACAACAACAACAACAACAACAACAACAACAACAACAACAAACAAACAAACAAACAAACAAATACCAACAAAGGAAGCAAGATGAACAAGAACAAATATAAAAAAAAGACCAAATATAAAAAGAACAAAACAAAATAACATTGGAAAAAAATAACAACCAGGACAATGAAACCAAAATAAAATAGAACAACATCAACGACGACAACAACAACAACAACAACAACAACAACAACAACAACAACAACAACAACAACAACAACAAAAACACATCACATACCAAGGGAAAACACACACCAGGAGACTTACTGACCAACAACAAATACATCCCCTGAAAGCACACACACACACACACACACACACACACACAGAGAGAGAGAGAGAGAGAGAGAGAGAGAGAGAGAGAGAGAGAGAGAGAGAGAGAGAGAGAGAGAGAGAGAGAGAGAGAGAGAGAGAGAGAGAGAGAGAGAGATAACATATTGACCACAGCTCGTGATTTTACAAGATTCTTATGGCAACATACTATTTTGTAGTCCATTGTTAGATAAGTTATTTCGTATTGTGCGTGTACACATAATTACAAGCCTAAAAGGAGACATAATATATAAACTTTCATTAGCGAAGAAATAAAAAATACCCGAAAAAATAAACAAATGCAAAAACAGACCATATGTAAACAAACAAAAATGCACATTATGACTAAAACAACATATTAAACGAAAAAAAAAACAGCCAATACTTAGAAAAACATACATAAGGCAATACTTAATAAAAGAAAACAACACACAACAGCAAAATACCTGAATGAGAACACCATAGAACAGAACACATTACAAAGGAGGAGGAGGAGGAGGAGGAGGAGTGGGAACAGGAGAGAACAGAACTGGGAGAGGAGAGGAAGAAGGAATAGTGCAGTGCAGTGATTCGCCGCCTTCTCAGAGCTAAGGGTACAAAGAGGCTCGGGATAAGAAAGGTTCTTTCCACAGCGCCTTATTCGATGCCACTGGGAAATAAACGAAGAGAGGAAAGCGAAGCGGAAAGCACGTATGTCTCAATTTCCTGCTTATACCCAAGGGCATTGGAACAATGGCGCGCTGGTTGGAAGGACAGACAAAAGAGATGGAAATAGATATCAGGCAAATTATTCCAGCCACTCTAAAAGAACTCGAGGATCACTTCTGGTGGTGGATAAATATACAAAACTGAACCAAACAAAACTTGGTGATGCGAGTATACAGAAAAGAGATGGGAATAGATATGAGGCAAATAATTCCAGCCACTATAAAAGAATTTGACATGTTAGTGAGGAGTCTGCGAATCACGTCTGGCGATGGATAAATACACCAAACTTCACCAAACAAAACTTGGGGAGGAACCTTCATAAGAGTGACGCTCGGTGGTGCGGTGATCACGTTGACCTTCATCACGGGAAGCCACGAAGAAAATAATGATTCATAACAATTACTGACAATAATACGAAATGCATTTCTCTTTCGTGCTCGTTGATGTACAAAAGAACAGTATTGAGACTCCGCCTGCAAAAAGAACTTTGTTATTAAGCTGTCACGAAGCTAATCTTTATCCTCAAGAAAGCAAAGAAGGCAAACTCACACAGATAATTATGAGGTATCGGGAAAACGAAAATTTTACTCTTATTGCTAAAGTCTTGGCATTACGAGGGTGACATTCAGGCGATACGTGGTCTGCCATTCAGCCATTATTCACCACACACACGTGCACAACCCTCAGACACACAGACATGGGTTAGTACAGCAGTGCAGCACGGCAGCGGGCAGCCACACCTCATACACCACCATAATATAGCATTCAGGCACATCACCATAGTGCCAAGAAGGTACACCATTCAGTACAGCATTCAAGTACCTTAAGTTAGTGCCAGACAGGTTAATGAAGGCACACCACTCAATACTACAGATAAATAATAGCCATGCTCAACACCCACGTGACAGCACAGACCAGGATGCAGGGGACTTCAAACACGCGTCCCTCGAGGGAGCACCACGAGAGCCTCCTGATGTGATCCTGAGGAAGACACTGACATGTTCTATACTCATACATGATAGCGCGAGTCATTGGAGACTTTTAAAAGAAGATCAGACAAATTAATGCATGGGGAAGATAAGTAGAAATCTGTAGGTATATTTTACACACAGACTGTCAAATGTAGCCCAGAAGGCTTCCTGCAAATTTCCTTAATCTATTATGTTCCTATGTACGTACACATTCACTCGTGACTTGAACTTAAGCTTCAAGCCACGACACATGATTAAGACGTTCTGCATCTGTGTGAAAAAAAAAAAAGTTTGAGGACTTAGAAAAAGTTGCCGCGTTGAGTAAATGGTGAGAGAAGCACTGAAAATCTTGCACCTGTGGCGGGAAGCCTGGATACATTGTACATAACACAGCGATCCCACACCCTCCTCGTCACCTCCCCTCCCACCTGACACTCTCACGGGGCTCAGCACGGCCAGGCACACTGACGCCTCTAATATTTCATTACCTATTCACAAAGATAGACCACCACCCAGGAACGGCATCATTTTTTAATCGAGAGAGAGAGAGAGAGAGAGAGAGAGAGAGAGAGAGAGAGAGAGAGAGAGAGAGAGAGAGAGAGAGAGAGAGAGAGAGAGAGAGAGAGAAAGAGACGA
>CM035181.1:25610294-25628067 GCA_020233015.1 Callinectes sapidus
TGTGTGTGTGTGTCACTGATCAATAAAGCACATGATTATTAAACTACATATGAATTTTGTATAAATTTCTAAAGGTTTTTCATTCAAGATCTAATGAAAAAAAGTCTCCCTCTGAAGTTGTATCTAATATCATGAATTTTACATAGAAACATGTAGTACAATACAAATAAGGTTGTTGTTGTTGCCATCATTGTTGTTGTTCAGCAGCAGCAGCAGCAGCAGCAGCAATAATAAAAGTAGTAGTAGTAGGAGGTCAATTTACAGTTTCACAGCCAACGAATCTCTAAGGCGGGCAGAACCCCGTCCCCCACTCCAAGGGTTACTAACCAAACTTAACATTATAATAACATATTGTTGGCAACGTTGCTCAAAAATAAACTAACTCGCCGCAGCTGTCCCCACTATCAAAATATTTTCAAGGATTTTTATGTGATTTTGTTTATTTCCGGCCTCTTTTGCAACGCATATTACTCGATTTAATCAAGTAAAGTTGGAGCTCCACTCCACAAAGCTCACAATTACACTTTGAAAATCAGCAAACCGTGACGAAATTCTAAGTCCTCATAGCGTTTTACTTGTCTTCTTCCTCTTCCTCTTGTGGACTACTTACAACAAGGCATTGTGGGAGTCTAATGTATCTATAGACACGTGACTTTGTCTACATTTAGGAATTTCATTAGGTTAGGTTAGGATCATTTTTAAGGGGGGTTCCAGGGCGGGCGCAGCTCCCCAACTAGAATGAGTGTCTGGCTATGGCTACATTTAGGAATTTCATTAGATTAGGCTAGGTTAGGTCAGGTTAAGATAATTTGAAGGGGGCATCCAGGTGGTGAAGGCCCCCGGCTAGAATAGGCTTATACTAGTGAGAAGGGCTTAGAATAGGAATATATTTGGTTGTTTATCACATTTAGGGAATTTTCTGTTTTTTTTTTTTTTTTTCTATGGAAATTTCCCTAAATTTAAGGAAATTGCCCTAGATTTTTCCAAAGCCATATATCACTCATATTTGCCTCCCCCATCCAAAATCCCCGCTTCCCCGCAGGCCCTTAGTTTGCTTGAGGGGTTTGGGGGGTGAGTAGTGAAATTAAGGAAGCAGCTGTTCTGCATTTTTACCAAGAGCCATAGCCTAATGGCTTTCCCTAGGGATTGTCTGAGGCCATTAGGCTTTCCCTAAGGACTGAATGAGACCGCTCACCAGCACATGAACACAGACATCCTAGAATAACGACAATACTTAATACAGCAGCTGGAAAGCAATGCCCTGATGGTGCACACACGAGAACAAAACAGTACACACCCATGCTAAACCCTTCTCGGCACAGCAACCTTCATGATGTACGAGCAAGGCAAAATGTAAACAAACACTTACCTTGTCTCAGCCGAGGGTTCGTCACTGCTCCTCTCTGCTCACACCACACGACTTACATATTATCTTAGTGTTTGTGTCCTTAGGTTCTCTACATTTTAAAGCGCAAACACACTTTACACACGCTAACACTAATGTACCATCACCACCACCACGCATAGGTAGGAATCCCGACAGTAACCAAACGAACTCCACTTTGGAACACTGAACTGGCAAGTGACAAGTGAGTCAGAGGACGCGACTGCCACTCAACCTATCTCTTCATTTTTTTTTCCTCGGGTACCTTAAGTATTTTCAAAGATATCTATAAATTAATGTTTCTAATATTTCGTTGTATAAAATGCAATGTTTAATAGATTAATTTGTGTCGTTATTGAGATTCCCCTGTTGTGACGATCTCGAGGAATGTTGATCTCGGCCCTTTGCCAGTACCCTCGCATGCCTTCTTAGCGGCAATGTTGTCCCCCTTCAGTACTGGGACGCATTCAGAAGCTCAGGTGGGGACTAAAATAATACAGACTCTGGTCATTAATCTTTTGATTTCTGACCTGAATAGACCCTTCCCAATTTCCATGAAATCGTTTAATCACCTCTAAAACTCACGGTGAAATGATGTGTTCCAGTGCTAAGAGTTAAGTTCATAGAAATATGCATGTATAGTTTTACGTTAGGCTAGACAAAAGTTTTTACTATACTACTTCCAGACCGTAGTGGTGCCATGACATCATCTCTCTCTTCTTCCACAGGGAATTACGTGGAGTACGTGTCACGCAAACACATTTATCTGTTGCGGCGTGCCTTTACACTTACTTGTGTCATCAACAAAGTAAGTGTTGCCTAGTAATGGACATGAAATAGTGATCACATACAAATAAACCACAACTCATCCACGTAGGCATACCACTGGTTCTGCATTCAACACACTAGCAGTAAACTGGGGATTATGAAAGTTATCTGAGCCCCTTAATTCCGAGATGGTGGCTATTTACTTTTTTACATTGGGGATATTCAAGAGTATCATCAATATTATGGAAAAAGATCAAGTGCATTAAGAAGCATATCATCAAAAAGTATAGCCTTAATAGTGATTATAAAAAGTTAAAGATCAATGTCTTACAACCTCCTTCATCAAATAGTAGCAGTCAACGGCAAGATAAATCAAGAAAATAAAGGCAGACACAAACAGTTCTAGTTTTATACTAGTAAAATGAATTAAGATTGATAATAATTATCAACTCTTGCATTAGTGAGGAGTAGGTAGACAAAACAGTAAGAACTAATACGATAAGTTAGCGGGTAAATAGCGGTAAAAGAGGACAAGAGATGCAATCTTGCGATGATAACAGAGAGAGAGAGAGAGAGAGAGAGAGAGAGAGAGAGAGAGAGAGAGAGAGAGAGAGAGAGAGAGAGATTTATCATGATGCATGCTCTTTTCATATTATCTATTTCGTCAGGTGGCCTCAACAACCTTGGCCACCAGTTTGATGGTGGCCAATGGACAGCCGTTGCCCCTGCCATTGGGCACCTCCCCGCACGTGGTGGCAGAACAGACCCTCACGCCACAGGTAAAGTTCATTGAGTACCACACATTTCCATTATTGATGATTATATCAGGTATACTCATGTTTTACTTCAAAGTCCAGATTTTTTTTTTTTTTTTTCATAAGTGTAAATATCATTTGAAATCATGCAGAGTTCTCTCTCTCTCTCTCTCTCTCTCTCTCTCTCTCTCTCTCTCTCTCTCTCTCTCTCTCTCTCTCTCTCTCTCTCTCTCTCTCTCTCTCTCTCTCTCTTATATTTTTATATATTTTGGGGACGCAAATATATTCACTGTTCTCACAGTACAGTACAACACATAATGCTATTCATGACCACTTTAGAATGAAATTCTCCTAAATTTTCATGAGAATCTTTAACAAAGTCACGCCTTAAGCATGTGCCCATCAATATAATATATTGATGGGCACATGCTTAAGGCGTGACTTTGTTAAAGATTCTCATGAAAATTTATATTATCAGGTTGAGAGGCTTAGAGAGAGGCAACACATACAACACAATCTCTTGTTTAAGTGGGAAAAATTGAATGTTGATTGTAATAACAGATAAATAATGAAATAAAAAATTCTTTTGATTTCAGCCTTCTTAATTGCCACATGATGTGCCAAAACTATGTTAGTAGGCATGCAATAGTATCTAAAAGAAGAGGTATACAAATGCAATGTATGTCACTTACATTAGATATTTTTAACTCCCATAATGACTATGGTGCATTGTTTTTATATCCTTAGTAGTCACATTTCCATATTGTTTATTTTCCTGTCTCATTTTCAGACAGACAATGAATTTGAGTTTGCCAGGAGACACTTCTTTAAATTCCTTCTAGTCAGACATCCATTCAACCGCCTGCTGTCTGCTTACCGTGACAAGGTACTACATGGACCCAAAAGGAGTTTCCAAATTTATGTTCAATAATTGAAGTTTCTAAATATTTATAATCCTTTGGTTATGGTATTGTCTAGTTTAAGTGGACTTAGATATGATACTAAAGAAAGAAAACATTCAAATAGATATAAACTTGATAAAGAGTGATTTGAGAAAAAGATATGTAAAGCAACAACTTATCTGATTGAATGCTACATGATTGAAATAATCTCCACAGTCCATATCAAAAAGGGACCTTAAAGTAAGATTAAATAAATTCATGAAGTTAAATGAAAGGTGAATATAAGTATTAGGTAGGTACAGTATGTCTTACATAGGAACTGTCATCTACATATAGGCCTGATTATTTCCACCCTCTATCTTTCCTGTTCTCTGGAAAATATGTATGAAAAGAACACCATCCAAAATTATACAATCAAAACAATCAGTACATAATAGGGATAGAGTATAGTTTGATGAGTGGAAGACAAATTGGTGAATCTATAACACTCCATGACAGTACTGTAATCTTACTAAGACTAGCAAAGGCATGGATACAAAATGAAAGGGGAGAAAAAATCCCAGGTAAAAAAAAAAACAAGTTTTCTAAGATCAGAGTGTCACAAACATGGACAGAGTGGATAAAGAGAATATTCAAAATATCAATGGTTTGCACTCCCACTGGGTATAAAAAGTATGACTAATAACTGAAGTAGTGACAGGTGAAGAATTATGTAATATGTATTTAGTGATAAGAATGAATGGATTAACAGCAAGATTTTCCAATATGTACATGATGATTGTTTGTAGTCAGGTAAAATACTTTAATTCCTTTTGCTGTTTGATAATTTTTCCTCAAGATTTATAATTGCTAAAGACCTCAAAATTGTCTAATTTTGTAACTAGATTGTCAGAAGATCAGAGGATTTAAGATTGAAGGAAAACACACAACACAGAGGAAATGAATACAAGTTACTTTGCTTCAGACCACATGATTGCCTGACTTGCCTTCAACTTATGAATGATGAACATTGCCTATCATTTTTATGTATTAAGTGCAGAATCTGTAAACATGCTTTATGTCTCGTACTTTAAGGTGGAGGCAGCACAACACTGGTCCTTGAAGCACCTGAGGGAGCACATTTTTACAACTCTTGCTGAAGCAAACCTAACAGAGAGGAGACCAAACAAAGACTCACAGAACAGTGATGACATCCCTACTTTTAGAGACTTCCTGGAATATATACTCATCAACAAATGGACAGGTTATACATGACTTTCAAATTTTATGTTACATGAAAGCCTTTCAGATAGTAGTGCATTGCTCTAAAAAGTGTAGGGCACTTTTCATAATGAAGATTGCCACAGTTATGTATTCAACCTTCCTTTTATCAAAATAATATTTATATTTTTGGTCAATGGTAAATTGCATGATTGTAGTGTTGTAACATTTTCTCTATGACATTCCTGCAATGTGACAGGAGGAGGATTTGATTCACACTGGGCACCCTACTGGCACCTGTGCTCCCCCTGCTTTATCCAGTATGATGCTGTGGCCAAACTGGAGACTGCACACACTGATTTAAAGGTTGGTAAAACTGTTAATGAATGTTTCCTCTTATTGATATTGTTTCACTCACTTCTATAATTCCAGCAGTAGCTAGTATGTAAAAGATGAAATTAAGTACAGGAGGAGGAGGAGGAGGAGAATAATAAATGAGATCCACTTATGATACATACCAAACTTTACATCAAACATCTCATTGGCAGCAGCATTCAGAAGTGTCTTTAGAATCTAAAGCAAGCACTGTGAGTTACAAAATTAACAATTCAGTATTGTTATCCACACCACAATATACAGTAGCATTAATCATAGCTACAGACAGGTGACATACAATGATTGAGCAATTTTGCAGCAGTACCAATCATTTCATATACCTATAACTCAATATAGGATATGCCATACTTAATGTACAATATTCTGATCCTTAGTTTTATGACAACATACATGATAGATATTTTGCCAAGGAAACCTTACTGTGTTAGTAAAGTTGACAATGACACTGTCATGGTGGTGGTAGTAGTATATGGAATGTGGGTATATTAATGTTTTTTCTTCCAGTATATTTGGCACCACATGAGGTTAAAAGAGACAGTGCCATGGATCAATCGGTCAAGCTCAAATAGCACCAGAGGCAACCCCATCAACCACTACTATCAGGGTCTGAGTCCGGACCTCATTGCCCGAGTGTACCAACACTATCGTCTGGACTTTGAAATGTTCCAGTACGACATCCTGGATGTTGTCAGGGAGGGAGGCCACTGCCACATGCAAGACTGTGCTGACATGATTCCTTTCTTTTCCTAGCAAAGATTTTATATGTATAGATATATAATAAATAGACAAATATGTTCATTAAAATGTTAATGTCTTTGGCACTAGCAATAATCATTCAACCTTTTTCTTTCCCATCTATTAATCTTTATTTTTAGTCTTTGGTAAAAAAAATTACATTTATATTTCAAGGAGTAATGGGAATAGATGATCTGGCTATATATCCTGTGGATGGGTTAGAAAATGATGTTTTGCCTATGTAATCTTTATGTGCTATAATAAGAAGGGATTATGATAAATAGAGAGAGGGAACTAAGGACCCAATCTGTGTTGATTCATAAGAGACAAGACATATGTCACTTCTCTCAGATAATCTCCTTTTAAAAAGAATATGTACAGTGCATAGACAAGTATGTTCATCATGGATCTGTTAATTCCAACTGATGTGTCACACTCTGATGATATGTCAATAACATTACACATTGAAGGGTAAACATACTAAGCAATCATCAGGATACCTTTAATTTTAATGGTTGTGATGATCTAGTTTTCTGGCTCTGTACATCTCTTGGCAACAATGGTTTACTGCTTCCATTGCTCAACATTTCTTCTTCCAACTTATACTTCTCTCTAACAATCCTTGGAAAATTTGGTACCCCATCAATATCCTGAAAATTTAGACAGTATCTTGTGAATGATCATACAATCAACAAGAACTTTAACACAGCAATATACAGTACAAAACATATACTTTTATAGCTATCAACAATTTACTCAGTCATGACTAGTAAAACACTCACCTCTATAGGCCACAGTCTGTCACATATTTTCAGAAGAAGAAACTGCAGCGTCACAAGGAACATCATGAACCATCCTGCCACTAGCCCACACTTCTTGTACCTGTGAAGGAATAGTATCTTAGTATAATTGCAGCCAACAGAAGAGAATGAAATGCACATCACTGTCACTGAAATAACAAGACATCTTTGAATTTATGGCCAAGCTATCATTGTCATAGGCCAACATTGACCATAAATTCGTTTCTTCTTTGAAATAGTGTACTGGATCCATTAAACTGACCTGGAAGCCATACTAAATCAAAGATCTGGAAGCTCCCAAGGCTTGGTGGATTTCATCAGTAAGGAAGTCAAAATCTGAAGGCACATTTTTAGGTGTATATAAAGCACAGATACTTTTCAGCATACATTGCGTCTACTATGTACACCAGTCCCTCGATTTACGAATGAGTTATGTTCCTAAAAAAACATTCATAAATAAAAAATTTGTAATTCAAGCCATACACTTCCATTATATAAGCCAAGATATGTTCTTACAACCAAAAATTATGTCACTGTGTTATTGGAATGTATATACATACTTCCAACTGGTTTGGTTAGCATTGTTATCATCATAGCCATGGCAGCAGCCAATGTGTCGGTGTTACCAGTGATCATTAGCTTGAAAAACAATGTCATTCTCAATTGTTAAGCTTGTGACTCTTTGTTCTGCACAATTCCAGGTGTTACTGAGCTCCAAAGATTACTAATTTTCACAGCTTTATAGCTGGTGCCTCACTGGACACTTTGGAGCCATAACATGATAAGCTATCAATTGATAGGCTTGGGTGGCAATTCCCTCATTATCACTTTGTCACGTAAAATTGATTATATAAAGAGTTTAGCTGTGAAGGCTATGATTGGCTAGCTTAAAATAAACAGTATATATCAAGTCAAAGTTTCTGTTAGCCCAATCAGCTACAGATTATCGCGTGGGTGGGGCACTGAATGTAAACAAGACGTACTCTATAGTCACCTATAGAGGAGCTCACCCTATCATGAAACCAATAAATTGTATATATATATAAATCACACATGTGTGTGTGTGTTAGAGTGTGGCTTAATTTTCACCACAGGGTTATAGGTTTGTGTTTTATTCTCGTTATGTAAGAAGACCCTTTGATTTAGGAGCCTCAAAATTGGCAAAAAAAACTCATCTTTTATTCTGGCATATACGGTAACTGAACTTGTACCAGGCTTACCTAGCATTTTATACTCTTGTAATCAATAATGAGCTCAAAAAAATTAGAATAACTGTAACAGTTGCTGTGTAGTATAAGTTCAATTACGTGGTCTGACAAACCCCCAAGAGGAGGATTTTTTTCCTAACTTCAAACTTTCCATTTGTAAATCAGTATTAAGGACCTAAACATTTTATTTATGACTTCAAAAATTTGTGGATAAAGCATATGTAAATCAAGGGACAGGTGTATATGAAAGTACTCTGCAACTATGACACTTAAATGTGACAAACATGATAAATTACAACAATGTAAAAATTACTTTGAGCATCAGGACTTGAATTATATAGTCATCCAGTTCATCCAAGCAAATATAGGGGAGCACAAAATCACAGCAGAGGGACAGACACCCTTTACAAATCTCCCAAAGGACAGTTCATAAAATCAAAGCAATGGTTAGAGCAAAGCATGACCACCTTGGAATACGGTGAACCAAGTCAGCGCTGGATTCCTCCTGGTGGACTTTGCTGTAAACTAGTTCAGTTCGCCGCATCACATCGGACCACAGGTAGGTGTTCTTGACCTCCTGGTGCATCTCCCACGGCCCCACACGCTGTCCAGTCTCCTCCAGTCTGATGGCCAGCTCAAGTTTTTTCGTCAGACCTAAATAAGGAGAAGGAAGTGATGATCTCCCACTAGCAAGTTCCCAGAATCAAATGTTGGCTAAATTTATTGTTGAGAGTAATACATGGCTTATTTTACCAAACTCCTTCACTACATATCCTTTAAATCTATCAAATATTATCTCATCTATTTATATACCAGGCTAGCAATCCCTCAGTGGGCCTTTATTAACTACACTTTATGTTGCCTTTGGCCAGACACTTAATACATATAAAAAAAATAGAAATAAATGAAAATGAATAAATAGAGGTAGCCCTGGCAAAGCATTCCATACTCATACACACATCCTTCTCACTCTTAGCCCCATTGACTCTTGATAGAAAGGGACAGTCTCATGGGCAACCTTAGTACATACACCACAGAAGCTTAAGACAAGTACAATATAAAGAATAATTTGCCTTACTCTCAACATTAGGGTGAGCAAGATGAATCAGGTGAGCTGGCAGCACTTCAGGAATGCCTCCCACATTGGTGCTGACCACCTGGAGCCTGTACAGAGAGAACAACTTCATCACTTTTACTTGCTTATACACTTAGTAACATTTTTTTTTTTTTTTTTTTTTTTTTTTTTTTGTGAGAGGGAAGCTGGCCAAGGGCAACAAAGACAATAAAATAAAAAGCCCTCTAATTTGTCAGTCCCCTTTGACCAATACACTTAACTACAAGGTTTCATATAACTGTTATGATTTAGTAAACACAGTCTTATGTAGTTTAAACGAGTTATGTTGGCAAATAGGTTTCTATATTTTGGACTCACATGTTTGATCGTTAACTCAATCCAGAGATTTTCTGATACAGTGGCAATAAAATCCTAATAAAATCTGACAACTGACTGATCTTTTATGTCCAGTACAATGGTTAGGATTGAGAGAAAACATCACAGAGAGGACGGACTTCATTAACTGCAGCAGTATATCCACTCACCACCACAATAATACAAGGTTTCATATATAATTTCTATGATTCAGCAGTTTTAGTCATGCTAATAGTCATTGTCAGAAGTTAATTAACTTGCATAAAATTCCTGCCTTGTCCATTCTTTTTACTCAGTGCTAAAGTCCTCTGATACACTGACAATATTCTTACAAACTCTGGCAACAGAATAATCTAGAACATACAAGGCATTTAGACTGAAGGAAAACACCAAACACAATAGAAATAGAAAAAAAGAATATAGCATATCATTTAAATTACAACTATGGCCATACTATGTCTACTTTAACATACATACACACAAGATAAAAACTCATAATCAAAAATATAAATGAAACCTCAAATACTACTTAGAACATCAAACTGACCCTGAACAAACAGCCTCACAAATAGCAATGCAGAAGGCTTCAGTGAGGGACGTGTTGAGGAAGATGTGTCCCTTCACCAGCACACTGTGGACCTGGCCATGAGGCACAGCACCCAGCAGTGACAGCCGCTCGTCCCCCACCTCATCCCGCACTTCTTCCAGCAGACTACGCTTCGGTCCGTCACCTCCGATTATGAAGTTCACCTATCCAGATAAAAGAATGGGCAAAATACATGTTTTTTGTCAGATACATGAAATGGATTACTGAATATTCTTTTGCTGTCACTGAGTTCATTGTTATGAAGTTCAGCTGTTCCGTCACAAGAATTGATAAACAAATTCATTTTTGACAGATACACGTAACAGATCGTTTCATAAACACTTTGGATAACTACATGTTCTTTTGCACAAATTCAATTTTAACACTATTAGAATTCTAGTTTTCTTAGCATCAAGCTAATATCAAACTTTAAACAAAGAGAAATTATAGATAATTGACAGTTTTTTGTTAGCCCTTAATTCCATTCAGCAGTCGTAAAAACACCTTGACTCACGTGAGGATAACGCTGACAGATGTGTCTAATAATATCAGGCTGGAGGTCAACACCTTTGCGATACTGAAGGCGACTCATTACAATAATATTGACTGTGGGAAGAGAAGTCAGTGGTATCCATCAAGAGTAAACATGTACGTAGATGTCTTTAAATTCCAAGAGATATTAATTACTATTTTTGATTCATGCTAAAGAAACATTGAATCAACGCTGGCTGCACTAACTCTTGTCTGTTGGTCTCTTGGTCACGTCTGGCCTGAACACCTGAGAATCCAGTGCATTTGGAATGACGGACACTTTCTCTTGTTCTACATTGGCTCGCAGAACAGTATTTTCCTTCCTGTAGAAGCACACACAGAGTTCTCTATTAAACTTTTATATTATTTATTACAATAAAGATTCTATGGCACTAAAATTTTACTTTCTCTTTGATAAGCAAGATGCACTAACATATCTTTGAACACCTACCAAAGAGACTTACCCTACATAGGAAACACAGATGCAATGGTTGACATCAGCCAGAGAAAGTGCCAAAAAGTTGTTTGTTACAATGGCTGACATGTCAGCAAACCCAAACAGGGAGTGGTCTGTGAATACACTCTGTAGAAATAAAAACATCATCTATTAAAGAACATAGGAAACACAGATGCAGTGGTTGACATCAGCCAGAGAAAGTGCCAAAAAGTTGTTTGTTACAATGGCTGACATGTCGGCAAACCCAAACAGGGAGTGGTCTGTGAATACACTCTGCAGAAATAAAAACATCATCTATTAAAGAACATTCTTGAAAAAAAAGCATTTCACTGTAAATCATGCCTCAAATGCAAGAATTCACAATTTGCTTTTTAAGAAAACTGCACATATGCAAAGTACAAACCTTGAGTCCCATTGCTCTGGCCAAGTTCATGGCCTCATGGGCCATAGTAGAAAATGCAGAATGACCATGTACAATGGTCACTCTTTCTCTCAGGAAAACATTGCGCAGAAGTGGAATTGACGTAATGAAGGTTGGAAGAACAGACTGATTGTAAAATGTTTGGAGTGGAAGATAGTACACCTGAAATAAATATTTCTGTTTCAATACTAATGATTTCTCATGCTAATGCTGTAAGTATAATTTCTCTTAAAAGTTCAAAAGGGTAAATTAAAAGAAAAAATACAGAAATAACTGGATACTACAAAATCATGAAAATAATATGAATAAAAAAATCTTACATACCAATACTAAATAAAAGGATTTACCAACAGTATTTAGAAAATCTAAAATTGTAAGATACTTTTGTTTAAAAATCAAGTTAAAATGAAAAACAGAAACTTCTGACATGCTAATGACTGACCTTCAGTCCATTGGTCATGTAGCGAATACCTTTCCTGTCTCCATAAACGTGAGTGAGCACAATCACCTTGTGGCCACGTGCCAATAGACACTGGGATAGCTGGAAGATGTGTTCTTCCACACCTCCCACATTTGGGTAAAAGAAATCAGACACCATGCTGAAAATAAACCACACTTAGGTTCTGTTTTGCCAGAAAGTTGTTCCCCACCACTATTTTCACAACTTTCCATACAAAAAACCTGCCTCAGGAGAAATCCTGAGTCACCTATATTATCAAAAGGGTTGGTGACATTTTTCTGCTACATTATACTATTACAAAATATGTTTTGTGAAGGTGTAGAGGGAAATAATTGAAAAATAAGGAGACGTAGCTATACGTACTGGACTATTTATTACCCTCCTGAATGACAACAATCATAAATTATATGATCATCAATGGATTAAGTCCCACGGAACCTAGTAGGCTTGGAAAGTTAGATTATTATAGGCCTGCAGGGCCTGTATAATGGATTGAGTCTTATTTGATATATGGATTAGGTTTGATTTGATACAGTGACTAAAAGGGTAAAACTAGTGTCGGACCTTCACCTTTTCCTCCATCCCCTAAGCTTGTTGGAGTGGTTAGAGGGTTGGTAGTAGGGGTAGGGAATACTGTATTGGCTTTTTTTTTAAGTAAGAGGGGGAAGATGGCCAAGGGCAACAAAAACAATGAAAACAAAAAAGACTCCCCCATAAAAGAATAACAGAATTAGCTGAAAGTCAGGGACAAATGTCTTGAAACCTCCTTCTTAATTAGTCAAGTCATACAAAGTTGGAAATACAGAGGCAGGCAAGGAGTTCCAGAGTTTACCAGAGAAAGGATTGAATGATTGGGAGTTCAGGTTAATTTTTGCATTAGAGAACTGGGCAGAATATGGGTGAGAGGAAGAAGAAAGTCTTGTGCAGTGAGGCCACAGAAGGAGCAGAAGCATGCAGTTAGGAAGATCAATAGAGTAACCAGCATGAAAATAGCAATAGAAGATAGCAAGAGCTGCAAGATTCCGGCTAAGAGAGAGAGGCTGAAGATGGTCAGTTAGAGAAGAAGAGTTGATGACATGAAAATCTTTTGATTCCACCCTATCTAATAAGGCTGTATGAGTGGAATACCCCCCCTGATACATGCAGAGTAAGGTATTTTTTACTTTTACACCAGTCTCAAATTAGCCTTTCATACCTTTCCTATCTCTTAGAGCTTTCCATATTGAGTATTTTGAACTCCATATATAACCCCCACAAATCATTTATAATGGCGCTAGCAATTTTTTAAGATTTACTGAGTTTGCAGGACACGGGTGGGTGCATAGAGCACCCCTAGGCTAGATTTGACCCTCGCCAGGTTATTTTAGTTCGTATAATGTTTTAGCTCAGAGCGCTGCTGGCCACAGACGTTCAGTTACCCTCGAGACACGACACGGGGTGGTGTTGCCGGGTGGCTAGTCGAGTCCCACGTCCCGCAAACTTGGTATATCTTAAAAAATCGCTGGCGCCATTATAATTGATTTGTGCCAGTTACATAATATATAATATTCAGCACCACACTCTGTTGAGCCAGATAATAAGCCTAGGTTGTACAACACAGCGCCATCAAACTACTCCCGTGGGCCATACTACTAAGGCTGGACTGCAAGAGATGAGTGAAGCCAACACTCACACACACGTCATAGCTGTGGTGAAGGAAGGACTGCACTCACTCCACATCTCATCTTCAACCCCATATTATGGGGTTGAAATTACTCAGTATGGAAAGCTCTAACAGATAGGAAGGGTAGGAAAAGCCAACTTGAAACTGGTGTTAAAGTAAAAGTTTACCCAAGTTTCCAGTTTAGATTATGCGTAAAGGAGAGACGCTAGGATATTCGCTGTAGAAGAGGGGGAAAGCTGGGTGTCATTAAAGAAGAGGGGATAGTTGTCTGGAAGATTGTGTCGAGTTGATGGAGAAATTGAGTTTCTGAAACAATGAACACTACTAAGTTTTCTCTGCCCCAATTAAATTTACCGAAAGGATGTCCAACCCTGAAGATTTACGCTATATCGCTTTCCTATAGCCGTGACTGTTCCCTGTGCCACCTTGACCAAGCAGATCACCACGCCTGACTCACCAAATGACGTGCCTGGTGGAGAGCTGCTCCTTTCCCATCACAAGTCGCCCTCTGCTCCTCCGCCACCTGAAATCACTCGGCAGCTGGCTGGAACTATGCCCCTGGGGTTCCCTTGTCCTGTGCTCCAAGATGTGTGGCCTCACTACTCACAATGGAGCACGTTAAAACAAGTATTTCAATTTCCTTGACGCTTTCCAGTGTTTGTTTACATCCGATGAGTGTCAAGACAGACAGACAGACAGACAGACTCTCGTTGCTGCGCCGACTACACACCTAAATATTCTTCTTATTTCAATAACATGTAACAAATAGTCTCATATCGTGCTATAGAAATACATGATAACTATAAACATATATTAAAAGCTAGTATTATTGCAACTGGCAAAATATCAACATAACACCAAATAAAGCGCCAGATTTAAACTAATCTGTAGACTTGACAAGTCCACCCCTTGATTCAATGCTTCTAACATATCAAAGATGCTTGAGGACCTGTGGAGAGCCGCATTTATTTATTAATTAATTAATTAATTTATTTATTTATTTATTTATTTATTTTTAGGGGGGAGGGGTCGTGGTAAAAGTGAAATATGGGTATTTTGGAGAGTTGTTATAGCTCTAGTGATAGATGAATAAGATCTCTATATTGGTAAAAAGAGAAACATTGCTGAAACACTGGTAATCATTTAAAAAAGATAAGGTGACAATTCTTTTCATAGTTCTAGTGAAAGATTAGAATTATTTTCATATCATTAAAAGCAGAAAGTCTAAATTTACAGATAAACTTTCAAACTTTTCTATTACGTAAGCAATATTAGTCTTCAAGGTGGGGTACAGAAAATCTTACCAAATAATGCAACCAAAGACTTCACTTCCTCCAAATACTAAGAAATTTACATGTTGATAAGGCCATTTTAAGTCTCTTATAAATCTACCATAGAATCTATTATCATTTTTTCTCTTGTTGTGTACTACGGAAAATTAAATTCTATGGATAAAAATAAGATGTTTAGAATAGTAAAGAAAGCAAGTAAATTGGGTGCTGAGACCAAAGCAATTATTACTACTACTATTACTATTACTATTATAATTATTATCATCATTATCATTATCATTATTATTATTTTTATTATTATTATTATTATTAATATTATTATTATTATTATTATTATTCAGACCTTGCCTTTCAGGAAGGTGTGAAAGAACTTGCTGACATTACCGTATGAAAAAAGCAAGAGACTCAGGTACCAAACATTTGGTTACACACACACACACACACACACACACACACACGGGCAAGCCTCTTAATGTGTATCTAGCTCCTGTTCACTTAGCAGCAAGTAGGTGCGGGATGTGACTCGAAGGGTTGTGGCCTCGCTGTCCCGGTGTGTAGTGTGTGATGAGGTTTCAGCCCCACCCGAAGAACGGTCTATGAGCTCTGAGCTCGCTCCGTAGGGAAAGGCTGGCTGGGTGACCAGCAGAAGACCGCAACAATGAATAACACACACACACACACACACAGGAGTCAGACCACATGCCATGTAATGATGAGGATAATCATGAAACACTTCGTTACAAAACTAGTGTTTATTTCAGGCCAAGAGTTCTACAGAGGCTTATGCTAAGATTATTGCTCGATGTAGTGCCCCAGACAGCGATAGTCTAGCAGTGTACTCGCTACACACAACATCCCTAGCACAGAGTCCAGGCAGTAATTCCTACGTGCGGCAGTTCTAGCACACGAGTCTTAATTTTATGTTACAAACGGCGATCCTAATAATCTTAGCATAGCGTCCCTGACACAGCTGTCTAGCTTGTTTACTACGCACACCACCGTGGAGCAGCAGTCACAGCATGCCAGTGTGAGCCTAGAAGCTGCACTGGCGCGACCCACCACCCCAGTCAGAACTCCCCTTGTGCTGCCCGACCCTTGCTCTGCCATCGTTGCCCCGGGCGTGCCATCGACAAGCCGAGCCCAGCGAGCCACCAGCCCACTCCTTAATGCTGGCGGTGACGGGGTGATGCGCGCCTCCACGCCAGCGTATTCAACGCCTGAACGTTGACCCACAACCCTGGTGTAGCCGGTGCCGCTGAATACCAGCAGAAGTCAGTGTACTGGGGCTCTCCATCCCCACCCCTATCAATACTTGTCCTCTTCAGAGGCAGTGCCGCTGGAGGATCTCCGTCAGACACAACCAAAATGGTGCTCCTGTGGGCTTCCGTACAGCGGAGTAAATATACAGAACAGTCATACACTTTGAGCCTAATCAATTACATGTCAGTGCATGAAGGCGGGTTCGCCACAGGCATGGGCGTGATATGGGCGTGAGGGTGATAATGGGTGTGTGGGTGTGGGTGGAGTGGGCTGCTACCAAGGACTAGGAACCAATTTTGGTGGGTGGAGTTGAGCACTCAGTAAAGGCGACAGTAATCCACAACACTGGATCGGCTGCCAGTCACCCTGTGCCTGACACGTGCACTGCACTCCCTGCCTCACACCACCACCAGGATATGTTGATAACTGGGCCAGAACGGCGGGCGTGGCAAGGCCGACTAGGCACCTTCGCCTAGAAGGCCGCACCCTCGCCGCCGCGCCTCACCTCAGCGGGACGGGGACTGGCAGCCGACCCGACCCCCTCACCCGCCTCCCTCACACCTTGAGCTCGTCAGTCCCCGAACACTCACGAGACCCCTTATTGTACCAAAACTTTGAAAATAAACTCACTATGGCTAAAATCTATATTTTCTTGGCTTTCCTCCCGACAAAAAACATGCTTTGATATGCCTAACTATTGAATATTGATAGAGTAGATATTTTAAGTGAACGATGTAAACAAACTATTGGGCATTTTACACTCATATAAGCTTGAGTAAAGTTCTAAGTGTGGGTGTCTTCACTATTTTTTTTTCGCTGACACAAACATTAGGTTTGGGAACACACTAGAACATTGTCCAACACCAACTCGAGTGTGCCTCCAGCCAACTCAAGAACTGGATAAAGCAGGTTATCAGACATATTTACGGTCCCTCCCTAAACAGATCAGTTGCAAGGGGTAACAGGGGAATCCGGTAACAACAGGTGGAGCGGCGGCAGAGGAGTGGCGGCGACACTGCGGCCAGGTTGGCACTGCTTGGAGAAAGTGGTAATTTAGCATATAAACTTTCGAATTACAGTTTTTTGGAAAGAAAACTACATCCCCGCTAGGAATAGTGAGCTTGATAGTGAGCGTGATGTTTCTTTAAGGTAACAATGCCGATGGTGTTTTGTTTGCAGTAGAGGTTTGTGTCCCTTATGAGCAGCGTGGCCGCCACCCCTCGCCGAGGGTCCAACAAGATCTTTCTTCAACAACGTCAACAAAGATCTTTTTACAGGTTAGTTACATAATTTCATCAACAAATTTACCCGAGAGTGAGGCACCATTGATTCATTATGGAGGTGAACAAATGAGAATCTAACCACATTTTCCTTCCTTTCACCACAAAAGCTCCCACTTTAGATGTTGTACAGTCACTCATCATGACCGCGAGTGTCGGAGATGGCTCGTAACGCAACGCTGATACTTCATAGCTGAGTCACGTGTACTGTACTCCTGTGTGTGTGTGTGTGTGTGTGTGTGTGTG
>CM035181.1:25632705-25642979 GCA_020233015.1 Callinectes sapidus
TATATATATATATATATATATATATATATATACTTTTCTTAGTACGTGTCAGTAATGAATGTACGTAGTAACACAGGTATGAATGACTGCTTGCATAGTAGTTACGAATGAAAGTTGTGCTTTTTTTCAGGGGGCATCATTTCTAGCACATGTAGTGCTTTTGCCGAGCTTCACAATGCCTTCCTCATTATACACAAGTCGTCCTAGAGTAATTATTGTATTCCTCACACCCACGCAGTACGCCACTTCCTGCACACTAGCTTTCCTCTGTAAAATTTTCAAATACAGACATGAAAAAACTATCTTCTCATTTTTTTCCTTACTGTACAACACATAGTCTACAAGTCATTCTAGTTCTTCCCCGTCATCTACGCATCTGCTCACCTACTTATTTATTTACTCACCACAGCACTTGTCCCTAGTACTAACTGAAAACAACGTCACGTTTTCATGATCTATAACATGAAAAAGAGCAAGAAAGAAACCAGACATTCGATGCCAGACAGTGACAAACTTACGGTATCTATCATCTTTTGCATCTGGACCAGCCATTGTCGTGAGCTTTCCCCACGCGTCCTCGTTCTGTCCTACAGAAAGCACCTATAATGGCATCCAGCTAAGCTACACGGTACACGGAACCTAAGCTTCATGAGATGCTTTCGTCACTTATAAAAATCACTTGTGACAAAGCAACCACTTTCTAAGTTTTCTATGACGCTGAATAAAAAGGTGCACGATCAGCTTCATGTAAACAACAAGAGGAGGGATAATGCTAGAGTGAATGGAAAGCTGATGGCAAAGGGGCAAAATGGAAATAAGGTTCTTTTTTCATTTTATCATTTACTTTTTCAGCATTTCCTTTCCACACGGACTAGGCGAGGGTCGTAGCCCATGCCAGGCTCCAGGCCGCTGCCGCCCCTGTCCTGGCCGCCACCAGACCGCAGTGCAGCACGGGACGTCAATTGAGCTGCGGCGGCAAGAAGATTCGTTACCAGGAGCTTTTGGTTCATTTGGGGATTCAAAGGCTGTGTCGTGGAGTGAGTCTTTTTGCTCTCAAACAAAAGGAATGTATGCACCATTGGAATATGTTAACCAAATTATTGGAAGGATATAATGAGAAAATGTTAAGTAGACATTTTCTACTTGAGAGTTGAATTGGCCTTAAATGCTTGACTACAAGGGATAAATTCGTGAAAAGTTCAGAGAGGCCTAGTAATTCTCCTTAAACGTCCAACTAGAGAGTAGAGTTCACGAGAGTTTCAAGAGCAAAACGTGATAATGTTCAACAAGATCTCCCTCCGAGGCTGCGGGAGCTCCGCCTCGCCTGGGCTTGGCTCGCCCGTGGACACGCCCTGCCACAGAGGGCCCGCCGCTGCTTACCAGCTACCGCAGCTGGTGTTGCGCCTCCCGCTCCTCCAGTCCTCCAGGCAGACTCATAACAACGGTAAACAGTAAATCGACGAGTTCTTGGAAAAGTACTTGCGTGTTCTATTAACATCAGTATTATCATTATTTATTTATTTATTTATTTGTTTATTTATTTAAGTTTTACTTTATTCATTTGTTTACTTATTCTTCGTTAACTGTATTGAAAGACATGATACAAGACCTCGAGCCTCGGAACCCGCGAGTCTCTGGACGCGACCCGCCGCATGGGTGTCGCGGCGGCTCGCTGGCTTATTATCATCATCATCTGCCATTGCTCCTCAACTGTCTTGCTTCTCCCACTCCTCCCATCCCCCTTCCAACTAGTACCGACCGAGAAGCCTTTGTTCGGTGGTAGTACCAGATTCTTAAAACACACACACACACACACACACACACACACACACACACACACACACACACACACACACACACACACACACACACACACACAAAACTAAACTGATTCAACAATTATACATTTTTCCACAGCACTCCCTGACACCACGACCACCACCTCGCCACAACCTTGCGTCGCCTCCTGACACTGACACTGTCGAGGAGCAGAAACTTCGACAGTTGAGACGGAACTGCACGAAACTGAGTCCGATCTCCACTTCCGTCCTTCTTTTGAGGTCACTGGGGTGGTGGTGGTGGTCGTGGAGGCGAGTGGGGGTCGTTCTGAAGGATTGTGGTGGCTGGATGATCGACCACTCGTTGCATCAGTCGTGGGGGAGTGAAGTCGTACGAAATTAGTCACGTGAAAAGTCGCGAAAATGGGAATATGTGTGGGTCGTTGTTTGATTTATCATTAATGGGTACAATGAGTGAATGGAGTGGTCGGTGAGATACAATGAGGTGGTTGTGGTCACACTTTCGTAACAATATGAAATGAGTGGGGTTGTCAATAGCATACAATGAGGTACGTGAGGTCGTTCCTTGAATACAATGAAATGAGTGGGAAGTTAGGGATTTATAGTGAGGTGACTGGATTGTTCAAAATGATGATGAGGTGAATAATTTGTTGGTGAAGGTCATAAGGTCATAAGGAGGGGGTGACAAGGGTCGTACTGTTAACAAAGGGTCGTGAGAAGGAAAGGCCGGCATTGGAAGTTCGTTGAGGAGGAGGGAGAGAAGGCAGGGGTCGTCTTCGCTACCCACTCCAGTTCTGCGGAAGAAGAGGGGAACATTAGTAACATTCGAGTCTGACAGAGGTTTGGTGTGAGGGGCAAAGAACACCAGGAGAAAACACACCACATATATATAAACTAAACACCTTTTACTCACCATACTCAACCCCTTTAGTACTGTGACGAATTTTCATTATTTATTCTACTTATTGTTTGTCGATATATACATCTTTAGATATTTATGCAGTGATTAAAGCGGCGTCATTAATCTTCTGACTTCCACAAAGCCTTCTTAATGTCAATAAAATCGTCTAATCATATCCGGAACTCGTGGCAAAAATGTGTCCCAGTACTGAAGGGGTTAAGATGAAAAAGGTAAAAGAAATCTACCTGAGGAACTTACATATTAAAAAAAATCAGAGCAATAATTGTAAAAAAAACTATGCAAAAATGCCATTGAAAGAATATACCAATACCCTACACACTTTTCACAACGACTGTATTGTACCAAATTTCTAATCAACCGTGTTTTTTCCTTTTCCTCATCTCTCCCTCAGTAATCAGCTTGACCTTGCCTCCTTGACTGACCTTCCAAGCTTGACCTTACTTATGATATTGCTTTATAATAACCACTTCTCATCTCTCAGTATGGCCAGATAGCGGGGTGGATTTCAGAAATTAACACGTTCATATTGGGACACATTTCTATCATGAGTTTTGGGTGTGATTAGACGATTTTGTTGACATTAGGAAGGGTCTATAGAGATCAGGAAATTAATGACCAGACTGTACTACTTTAATCCCTACATGAGTTGCTAAGCTGTGTACAATCGGCAAATAATAAGCAGAATGAATATGAAAATACGTTCGAGTACTGAAGGGGTTAATCTGACTTTTTTTGTCATAATTAATCTTGGTTATAACTATACTTTATGATAACCGCTTCTCGTCTCCCAGCATGTCCAGAGAGTGGCGTGAGCTTCAGAAATAAAGTACGCAGAAATTCCATTAAGTCTAGTGGTGATAGAAGCGATAGAAGTATAATTCTATCATTACTTCACTCTATCGTTTGTAAAAGTAATGTAGATGTGACGAGATACTGATATGAAAAAAAGGAAAAAAAAAAAAAAAAACATCTCCCTACGCCCTTGTAGTTTAATTTTTGACTAGTGTCTCTTTACTCTTTTTCGTTTTGTTTTTATGAGAGGAATGGAAATCTAAAAAACAAAACTGCATAGGATTAGACTCTCGTTCCTGCGTCCTTCTTTCCATCACTTCTGAAAGGAAAAACTGTAAGGGGAAACTAGTTAGGCATGAAATTTCCCCTTTTTTCCCCCCTTGTGGTTTATTACGAACAAGTTCCTCTCTATTCCTTTAAAGTAATGAATAGATTGTAAGTGAAAATTAGTCAAAAACAAACATTTTCACTGGTCTTATTTTCATTACCAGTGGCTTCAATATGTACTGAAAATGTCTCAATATAGTCAGTTTCGAGGTTAAATGAGAGAGAGAGAGAGAGAGAGAGAGAGAGAGAGAGAGAGAGAGAGAGAGAGAGAGAGAGAGAGAGAGAGAGAGAGAGAGAGAGAGAGACGGACCCATATATCGACCTCGTCCTATATAGCAGGTAAAAAACCATATAAACTAGGTACCTGCACTTCATGGTATCTGAATATACGAAAGGATTATTGTATCGCGTGTATCTGACTAACACACACACACACACACACACACACACACACATTGACTGCTTCGATTGGGACACAGCGCAGACAGGGAGCGTGGCGAGCGAGGGTGGCATGAAAAGTGTTGAAATAATGATCGGAGTGGTAGTGAAATGAACAGTTGTGATCCTTATCGATGCTCCTGTCTAGCACTAGGGCGATCCGATTGTGTGTTCACCAGCCCGGAGATTGTAATATAGATAGATAGATAGATAGATAGACGGATAGATAGATAGATAGATAGATAGATAGATAGACAGATAGAATAATAAATAAATAAATGAATAAATAAATACATAGGTAAACAGATAAGTAGGAAGAAAAACAGTCAAGAATTAGACAGATGATAAAAAAACATACTTCATTAACTAGATATTCAAATAAGCAAATGAACAAATAGAAGACCAAATAAATAGACAGAGGAATAACTACCTACGCTATTAGATACATAAATGGGTAGATGGATAATAAGATAGACAGATAAAAGATAAGCAGATAAGATGGATAACAGAAATATACATAGATATAGACTGATAGATCAATAGATAGACAGATAGACAGACAAACAGATTGATAGATAGATAAAATAGATAGATAGATAGATTGATTGATTGATTGACTGATAGTTACATTAAATGGTAGGGAGAGATAAACAGATATATAGATGAATAGATAGATAGACAAACAGATAGATATATAGTAAACAAATAGATAGATAGATAGATAGATAGATAGATAGATAGATAGATAGATAGATAGATAGATAGATAGATAAACAAATTGATAAACAGATAAAAAGGAGAGAGAGAGAGAGAGAGAGAGAGAGAGAGAGAGAGAGAGAGAGAGAGAGAGAGAGAGAGAGAGATGGGGGTGAGGAGCAATAAGCGGAAAGACTTGGTTGGAATGATTAGCATACTAGACACCCAACAGAAAAAAAAAAAAAAGTTAATGTGGTGGGAGGGAGCGATGTGATAGGGTGCGTGGGCGTTGAAATTGGATCAAAATGTGAAGTCGAGTGGAACATTAAAATGCGGCTGCAGCAACTTTTCTATTTTTTTCTTTCTTTTTTTTTATCTCTCTCTTTCTCTCTATCTTTTCGAAACGTTTGTATTTAGTGTTACGCGACTCGCTCTTATGAATAATTGTGATGGACTGTTTATACAAATACAAAAAAAAAAAAAAAAAAGATAGCACTATTTTGTCATTTTTTTTTTTTTTCATTATAAAGTGATAATGACACACTCTTTCACGTCTCTGATTTCGGCGTTATTTTCTTTTTAATGCAATATATGTGTACTTCTGTGGTTAATCTTGATGGTGGAGAGAGAGAGAGAGAGAGAGAGAGAGAGAGAGAGAGAGAGAGAGAGAGAGAGAGAGAGAGAGAGCACCATCTCCCCGCCGCTAGGAGATCTGACTCAGCAGACTCACCTCCCACGAACCTGACTAACATATAAAACACATTAGTTCCCCTTCTCACCGTCCTCCTTCATCAATAGCCCGGCCTCTCCGTCTCCCTCTTTCCTCTCTCTCTCTCTCCTTACACCGCACCTCACCCTCCCTCCCTCTCTCCCTCCCTCCCTTTACCCACATGGAAGTGTCCTCGTGTTACTTGTACTAATTACCCCTATATTTACAGTTTCCTCACCTTCCTTCACTTTTATTCTGGTTAAATTAAACGAGTTACTGGTTGACAGCGGTTACGTAGTATGCGAAGAAGTTTACACGTGAAAGGAAAGTTTTTTGTAGCATACGTGGAAATTGGAAGAAAGAAAGAACGAGTATATTGTATCATTTTCTAATTGAAGTGAGTGGGTAACAGGCAAAGAAAACTACACCTGAATGAAAAGTTTGTTGTACATCTCGTGAAAAGGAAACAAAGAAAGAAAGAAAGAAAGAAAGAAGGAAGGAAAGAAAGGAGGTTATTGTATCATTTTCTAATTGAAGTGAGTAGCCGCGTCAGATGGAAGTGATGGAACAAAGGAGTATCACTCACTCACACAGTAAAGAAGGCTCTCAAGACACCTCAGAAATATCACACACTAAATAAGCTTTTCTCTCGGATCTCCTAGTTCTCTCTCTCTCTCTCTCTCTCTCTCTCTCTCTCTCTCTCTCTCTCTCTCTCTCTCTCTCTCTCTCTCTCTCTCTCTCTCTCTCTCTCTTTTGAGGAGGGAGGAGGGAGAGGAAACGACATTATGAGTGGTCTTTTTTGCTTCCATCTTTCTCCTTGGCCAGTCTCCCCAATACATAAAGAATAGAATACGTAGGCCACTAGACCTATAATGTGATATGGCACTACATTAACTTGTATTCCTGGTACTTACTGATCGTGACGCCTTTTTTTTTCTCATGATTAACTATACAACTTTTCTGACATTTCTCCACTAAATAACCTTTCTGGTATAGAATGGGCACAACTAACTTCCTATTCTCTTATATCTCTGTGTTTATGCAAGCGTCTTTCTTTCTCTTTTCCTTTTTTTACCATGATATTAACCCATTTAGTATTGGGACGCATTTTCGTATTCATTCTGATTATTGGATGATTTTATACAGCTTCAGATGTAGAGATTAAAATAGTACAAACTCAGGCCATTAATCTTCCGAAACCCATAAAACCTTCCTAATATCAATAAAATCGTCTAATCACACTCTAAACTCAGAGTAAAAATGTGTCCCATTCCTGAAGGGGTTAATGTTAGTAAAACTTTTTTCTGTTTCAAAAATGCATACATTACTTGAAAGTATACTTATTTTGCCTCTTTGAATTATGGGAACAATAAATTTCTGTTCATGCAAGCAGCTATTTTGTCCTCTTAAAATTTTTTTCAAAAACTTTCCCTTCAAAGACGTATGCATCATAAAAATTCAAATTGAGCCACATAAGACATAATTCTTTAATACAAGTTGTTTTTATTTTTTTCCTGAACATTGAACAGTGTCTCCTTCATTAACTCCTTTAGTACTGGGACGCATTTTCATGTTTATTCTGCTTACTATTTGCCGATTCTGTACTGCTTCAGAAACTCATGTGAGGATTAAAATAGTACACACTCTTGCCAGTAATCTTATGACCTCCATAAACCCCTCCTAATGTGAAGAAAACCGTCTCATCACACACAAAACTCGTGTTAAAAATGCGTCGTAGTACTGAAGTGGTTAAGTATAGAGCCATATACTCATATATTCCCGTGGTCCATCTTCATGTCTTCTTAACAGGGTTGAATGAACGTTATTCTGGTTTAAAAGGATGTTTTCATAATGCTTAGGATAATTTGTCAGGACTTTAAAGCTGTTTTTACAATATTAGAGGGTTTTGTAAGATTTGCACGGTTGTTTCAATAATACCCAAGAGCTTGTAAAATCTTCAAGACATTTTTCATGATGCTAGTAGTAATTTGTCAGGCTCTCAGGGATGATTTCCTAATGTTAGAGGCAGTTTGTGATATTTCAAGGGTAGTTTTCATGATAAAAGAGGTAGTTAAATTTTCAAGAACATTAACACAATGCTCACAATAGTTCAACAACAACAACAACAACAACAAAAACAACAACAACAACAGCAACAACAACAAAAGCTTACAAGAACCAGTCTAGTTATCAGTAAGGCCTTTTTAAGCTGTCCGTACCTGAATCACAAAGGAATTACGGCTGAGCATAAACACATACGAGAACCCGACAAGACATCATCGTGGCCTTTGAAAACAATCCATGAAAAAGAGCCCTCGAGAGTTTACGAATACCAGGATAACACTTCTCATAGGAGGAAGAACACCTACGATACTCTGTCTATTCATCTCAGTAGCCTTTAGTAACTAGTTTAGAATGAGCTCTGAGAGTTTTACGAACACCAGAATCACACACACAAGCTTGCTGGCACCCGAATGAAAGACCTAAGTGATTTCAGCTTCTTCGTTTCTGGGTTATATATTCAAATTTTCCGCTCCAAAACTAGCTTGCCCATGAAAACCTTCTTAAATGCTTCCCTGGTGGAATTATGGGGAAGAACGAATGAAAGGAAATAAAAAAAAAGACAAACTAAAAAAGAGTAAAAAAAAAAAAGTGAAAATGGTAACGAAAAAAAATGAAAAAAAAGGAGAATTAAGGAGGGAAGAAAGAGAAAGATAGGACTTTGGTGTGTGCGATATCAATGTAGCCTGCTCTCTCTCTCTCTCTCTCTCTCTCTCTCTCTCTCTCTCTCTCTCTCTCTCTCTCTCTCTCTCTCTCTCTCTCTCTCTCTCTCTCTCTCTCTCTCTCTCTCTCTCTCTCTCTCTCCGGCCTCTTTTTCCCTTCGGCGTGGAAGAAACAAGATTAAAGAGGAGAAAAGCAGGACTTGGAGGTTATTTTATGACAACATTAGAGAAAAACGATTATGTGTGTGTGTGTGTGAGAGAGAGAGAGAGAGAGAGAGAGAGAGAGAGAGAGAGAGAGAGAGAGAGAGAGAGAGAGAGAGAGAGAGAGAGAGAGAGAGAGAGAGAAAGTTATTGCATCTAGCTGACCTGAATTATTGCACTGGCTCTCTCGTGGCTTGAATACAAAGAGGGAGGAGGTGTGTTGTGGTGTGTTAGCGTGACTCACGATATGGTGTAAGGAAGCAAAGGGTGTCCAGTAACTTCCACTTCACTTCAATCTTCTTTCTCTCTCTCTTTCAATAAGTAACAGTAAGTAAAGAATGTTCACTTCACTAACCTAACCTAACCTAACCTAACCTAACCTAATCATTTCAGTACAGGGACACATTTTTGTCATGAGTTTTTAGTGTTCCTTTCACTTCATTAACAGTAAGTAGAGAATGTTCACTTTTACTAAACCTAACCTAACCTAACCTTACCCTAACCCTGCCTTTTAGTACTGGGATACATTTTTATCATGAGTTTTGAGTGTTACTAGACTACTTTTTGACAATAAGAATGGTCTACGGAGGTTCACAAGATTAATGGCCTGTGTCTGTACTACTTTAATACCGATATCAACCTGGCCTAACTTAACCTAATCTAACCATTTCAGTACGGAGACACATTTTTATCACGAGTTTTGAGTGTTATTATGCTATTTTTTTGACAATATGGTCTATGGAAGTCACAAGATTAATGGCCTGCGTCTGCACTACTTTAATCCCCACATCACCTGCCCTAACCTTACCTAACCTCACCTAACTCTTTCAGTACCGTGGCACGTTGTTACCGCCTGTTTTGAGTGTGATTAGACGATATTATTGACATTAGAGAGGGTCTATGAAGGTCAGAAGATTAATGGCCTCTGTCTACACTATTTCAATATTCACACAAGTTTCTGAGGCCGTAGAAAAGCGATAAATAATGAGCAAAATAAATATGAAAATGTGTTCCAGTAATAGTAAGTAAGGAAAGTATATCCTCTTCAAGTCCTTCACTGTCTAATAACTGAATGTGAGGATACTCATTTTTACGTAGAAGCTTCTTTTCTCTCATGCCATTGTTGAATACCATCCCTAATTGGAGAAGTAAAGGAAAGTCACTGTTTTGATAGTTTTTCATCCTCTTTCATTGTGTTTGTCTCGTTATATCATGTGAGGCAAATCTGTATTGGCTCTTCTTTAGCATTCTTTCATTCATGGCAAAGATGATTAGGGAACATATGTTTACACCGGAGTTTATTTTGTCATTGCTTGTATGTCCCTTCTATCAAGTTGAAATGGTGATAAAAGATATTTCTCTCTCTCTCTCTCTCTCTCTCTCTCTCTCTCTCTCTCTCTCTCTCTCTCTCTCTCTCTCTCTCTCTCTCTCTCTCTCTCTCTACATATATATACAAATTTACTTCATAATTAATGTAAACTCAGTTTCATGAACCTCTACTCTAATATAAATGTTCTACTTTTTATACTTTCTGCGTAGGTGTGTGATCCCGTACCTGTTGAATAGTCAGGTCAGGAATCTAATCAGTAATTTAATCAATGAATATATGCAAATGTAGTTTTTCTATTTTCTATTTCATGATTTATATTCACGTATCGTATCGCAAA
>CM035181.1:25809456-25827786 GCA_020233015.1 Callinectes sapidus
TCACACTACACACACACACTACACACACACACACACACACACACACACACACACACACTACACACACCCAGACACACACACACACACACACACACGCACACACACACACACACACACACACACACACACACACACACACACACACACACACACACAAACATACAAACACGTCAGCCATTGGCCATTGGGGAATTCACGCCCAGACAACCTTGCAATTACGTCTGGAGGGTCACGTGGCGATTTAGCAATTAACCTCTTTTTAATGATCAAAGTGGTGTCCTCGTTCATACACATCACTCCCTCATCAATTACCAACTTCACCTCCGCTAAATGTGAGTTATTACCGCACCGGAACCATACAGTAGATGTGCGGTTGCTACGTTTAGTTATACATATACAGAAACTACACGGCGGGTTCGATGGATTGCATGCGGCATACTGCATTAGACTTGTCCCTTTCACCGATGGATAAATATTTTCCTACATCCACCTACATTGTTAAGCATTTACGTATATGTATGTATTTGTAGATTCAATGGAAGTCAGCTTGATGAAATAATGTTCAGATTCTAAAATTCGTTCTTTTCTCAGGGGGAGTGGGATTTTTTTCTCATTTTAGTGGATGTTTTTCTCTTATTCTGTTTTATCGTGCATAAAATGAAACTGATTAAATAAAATAAAATAAAAAAAACACTCCATTGCAGGGAAGACATGATGATATAGGAAAACTAGATTTATCCAGAAAAATAGAAAAATATATTCACGTCCAGCAGAATGATGCAAAACTGACGCATAGAAAGGAAACTCCGCGCTTATGACGTATGAAAGCTCAATCTACAAACTCATAAACTTACAAACTATACAAACGCCAACAATTTCCCCCGCATGGAAATGGGAAGAACAATTATTTATAGCGATTTTAACAATGAAATGCACAAAACATAATGGATAAAATATAAACAATGAACTTGTACGCTGAAAGTTCAATAAAAGAGACGGTAAAGGCCATAAGAAGACCGACACAAGTGACAATAATCAAGAGCCCTGTTAATTGAGGGACATTTCTTCAATAATTTTACTACTGCTATGGATTCCAGAAAGTGACTCGTGGTGAGGAGCTGCCGGTGACCTCGTGGTACAACACAAATGTGCCTCCCCGTGAGCCGATCTACTATGTATCGCGGGGATCTGGTGCTCGAGTGGCGGGAAAAATATTTCGAGATTCTACTATTCTTTTTTTTTAGGTATAAGTGATAGTAAATGTATTTGTGTGACACCATCGTAAGACAAATTAACAAAAGAAAAATTATAAATAAGCATATATAGATACATAAATAAAGCAGACAATTCAAATTAATAAATGGAGAAATAGACATACAAATGAATGGATGAAATTCATGAAAAAAATGAAGAAAACAATGGACAAACACAATATTAGCACAGACGAGGACAGCTCTGTTTGACATTAGATGTTTCAACATTAAATAGACCAGTTTGCGCATTTCAAATATTCCAAATGCCAAGCGAGACTTCCGCCACTCAAACGTTACACTTCTGCATACCCTGTGACTCCTTTTCTTTCAGCCAAAAACTCCTGATACAGAATTATTAACCCCGGGACTGCACTCCAGAATATTTCGGCGTCCCATCTCGACTATTTTGATCAGCCTCTCTTTCCCTTGTACCAACAACATTAACTTTTCATCACCAATATCTATGATTAATCGGGTTTTCATGTGTGTATTTCACAACGATAATATAAAAATCTCTTGTTGAATCCCTAAAAACAAGAAAACACAAAAGAAAACTTGCAATGATTAGTCAAGTTCTTAAAGGTCTTAGTTTTCTTCATTATGTAAAATAAATTGTTACACATTTATAACCATGAAAGCACTCATAGAAAAATTTTGATGATGTTCTAAAAGAAGCTGATGAAGAAGTGGAGAAAAGACAACGGAACACTTCAGAACACGAGGCCGCTAGATCCCTGATACGACACACGGGTCCTCACAGGCTGGCTGGGTCAAGGTCTGGGGGATGGAACAAGGGGGGGGGGAGGGGAGAGACTTTGAGCGCTGCCTTCCATCAAGTAATAGCCTAACTTTCCCTGACAATAAAGATTTCCGTTAACATTTGGAAAGAAATAAACTGTCCCTCCCAAGCCGTGGTGATTTATAGTAACTGTCTCACAAGAGGCTGGCTGGATTTACTGACATCTTCACTATAAGCCTTCCATTTTTGACTGGCGAGTGTCGTAGAATCGGCGGATTAGACACAAAGCTCTCTATGCCATTTGGAAAGATGTAAACAGTCCCTCCCTAATCTATAGTTACCACCATACAAGAGACTGGATGGTTTCAGTGACATCACCCAAAATTTCTGTTCCTTATTCTTCTTTCTACTTATCATTGCAAATACACAGCGGATGTAAACGAGAGAGAGAGAGAGAGAGAGAGAGAGAGAGAGAGAGAGAGAGAGAGAGAGAGAGAGAGAGAGAGAGAGAGAGAGAGAGACGAGAGAGAGAGAGAGAGAGAGAGAGAGAGAGAGAGAGAGAGAGAGAGAGAGAGAGAGCAGTGCTGGGCCGCCGCTTGCCTTGGCGCTGGCTGACTCCCGGCTCTGTTCGGCTGACCTTTTAGTTCAATAATAACGTAGATTAACAATACTAGCTCGAGTGACCTTTAGTGGCAGGATGAGCTGGTGACAGTGATGTGCCGCTGATCATGTAGCGGGTGGTGTGTGGCGCAATTGTGGAATGTGGTTGTGGTGATGTGGTGGATGATAATATGACAAGGCTGGTTTAAACAATATCTTCAGGGTTTGTATTGTAGTGATGAGGTGGAAGCTAACACATAATATCATAACAAAGATGATGCAAACAAAGACAGGAGGTAACCGGTTCGAGCTTGATAAAGTTGGATTTTGTGTAATGGAAGATAGGAGATATAACTATGCCGATGTAAATAAGGTCTTTAGTGTTGGTATTGTAAAAATGTAGTAGAACTTAGTACTTGAAATATATAAGAAAAATCTTCATGCTTTGCAATATGGAAAGGACAGCAAGTAACAAGTTCAGCTTTAGAAAAGTTGGATTTGTTGTGCCGGAAGCTGATAAATCAAACAAAGGTGATGTATGAAATATCTAACGAGGACGATGCGAAAAAGATCCATACGTTTAAGTAATCAATAGAAAGCAAAAAAAAGTCGACTTGATATAATTGTGTTGAGAAAAGATTAGAAGACATTTATTCATAAACAGTATGACAGATGGCAGCAGTACACTTCTCAATCCCATCGTTAGTGCCGAGTCAGCAGGGAGCTTATGAAAGGTTAGATAATAGAGATCATAGGGGATAGGTGAGTATCAGTGAATGTGTTTAATACAGGGACTGCCACACGTGGGACTATTGGCCTGCTGAAGCTTCTTAAGCTATTATATTCGAGCCACACGACTTTAACTAAACCATTTTATCAATCTTTTGAACGTTAATGACGATACACATGACATCTGATAGTTTATCTAAAAACTCTGCATGGTCCTATTCAGCAAAAATTCTGTGCATGAGCACAAAAAATTTCTAACCCCTAGATTCTCCTGTCAGTGATGGCCTAGAGAATTTCACTTCCCTTACATCATGTTCTTATTCGAGTAATTACAAAACTTCTAAAAGATTATATATATATATATATATATATATATAGCTATATATTATATTATATCATATATATAATATATAATATATATATATATATATATATATATATATATATATATATTTATTTATTTATTTATTTATTTATTTATTTATTTATGATAAGGATGAAAGGTGTAAATACATTGATATTTTTACGCGGGAACTGCCACGTATATGTTCCCCTGAAGCAGTACCCGGCAGGGCCTGCGGGGCAAGCAGCAGGGCTTGAGTAGCGCCACGCGCTGCATGTTCCTACACCGGAAGAGAAGTTCAAGCACTTAAGAAATTTTGCACGGCAGCCACGACACGGCAGGCCATACGAGATTAAAAGTTCTAAAACTTTTGTTAGCACATGGAGTGCATAAAATTTTATCCTGTGAATGGCAGCCATTGGCCTGACGGAAACAAAGACATCAAGAGAACTCTGTTCAAGGCTTTACAAAACCAATATGAAGTTGATATGAGGTGCGTTTGTTCATGAATTTGTAAAATTCCTAATCACATGACATTAGGGAAGTGAACAATCTTTTCCGGAAGGAAAGATCAAAAGGTGAGCTGCTGCATCAAGCGCACACACACACACACACACACACACACACACACACACACACACACACACACACACACACACACACACACCAGCGATGTTATAAGAATGATAATCATCGTTCTTATGAGTGTGTTCCGAGGTATCACACTGCACATGTATGAAGCACATGAACCTCATAGTTCTGCTGTGACCATACCAGGATTTTCCTGCGACCTCGAATGATGTCTAGGGTCAATTGAATGTACATCTGTCGCTACACCAGAAAGAAACATCTAACCTTGTATCCCGGCCAGTCCACCACACACGTGCCTCTTATCTTTCAGTCTCTTAGTGAAAATTCTCCAAGGGTTTGAGATTTTCTAAGTCTGGTTGTCTTTGTATTGGTTATCGAAAAATACACGTTGAGTGGTACAGAATTCATCCCTAATCTAGAATTCAGTGCCGTGAAAGCGTAAGACGGGCTGATTTATCCCTCCTTGTCGCACAAAACAAATGTCACACTCCCTCGCTAAAGTTAATCATACGTACTGTGGCATGATTGTCCTGGTTGATCTTGATAAGCTCATGAAGTGGAAGTAGCCTTGTGCATGTCTACGATTTCTGCTTGTTTTGCCACATGTTGTTCTATTTGTTATTTTCTTCAAACTGAAAAGTTATTTTTATCGTCTCCTTCCCTAATTTTGTTACAAAATTGTATTTTCACTCAGCATAATACAAGTACTCCGTCATTCTACAATTGCTGGTTATAATCACTGTGTCTCTGCAGTGCCACGAGCCTCATAAAGGTCTTACACGCCAAACGACAAGTCTGCAAGCGCCCTGGTCATGGCCATAAGGGCTGCGGCAGGGCCAGGGCGTGGCTACCCACCAATGAAACAACTGCTTCTGCAGGATGTGTTCATGACGCCATGGAAATGAAATAGATTTACTAGTTACTAGAGATACATTATCAACACACAGTCGTTATTTTGACTACCAACAGAGGGTTATCATCACCGACATCGTGCTTTCTGGTGCACTGCATGGTGGTGGACTACTGTGTTAAGTCCATATTTGTTCTATGTTCGTTACTGTTAACAAATGTTCCACAGCTGTATCGTTAGTGGTATCCTTATATGTGCAATATTTTCAGGCACATATTTTCTACACAACAACGTGATGAGTTCCTATGGCAAAGCTCCTGTCCTGTGCATACCCAACGCTGTGTTGAAACATTCGCTACTCTCCACCACACCAACGCATGAGACTTAATGCATTCTCCTTCACTTTCTGCAACGCAGTTGCAGTAAATAGAAGTACATCTTTGATAAAAACCACAAAGAAAATATTTACAATAATACTTATATTGTTAGGAAATTATCATCGCCATAACACGCGTCATCACACTACAACTGTCGTTAGCGTCAAGAGTGTCATCTACAAATACTTGTGGTAAGTTACAATGTACCAGAGGGGAGATGTGACGGTTCACGGCCAATGTTTTCTGCGCAGCACAAGTCTGAGAGTGACTGACCCTAGGAGAGGAACATCAAGCCACTGACCTCCTCTCCCTCCTCCCTCCCTCGTCACGGCAACACTTGTGACTGTTCTATTAACGTGGGCGGTCCATGGAGTCACCAGTTTCCGGCGCCAAGAAGGGAGGACCTCTCAAATCCCTCAAATCGCTTCATTTATTTTACTGACGGGCTGGTCCCTCACTCTCCGCCCAGCGGGACCAACACAATCGCTATACCCAATCTAATTGTACTTCTATTCTCATCTCATATATATATATATATATATATATATATATATAATATATATATATATATATATATATATATATTATCAGGAAAAAGAAGTGAAAAATAGCTAAAGGGAAAATAAAACAGGACTCAGTCTGGCAGCAAAAGCAGTTTATACAGTAGTGGTCTGATTCCCTGCTCATTGCGTCACGGTAAAGTGGAGCTGGGGGAAGGGTGGCCGGCGGGGAGTGGAGAGTGAGACCATATAATCAACAAGTCCAAAAAAAGCAACAACCGTAAAAACAGCGGCAAGAGACAAGACAACAGGCAGTCAAAATTACGGTGGAGCTGGAGGATCTTAAGGCTGCCAGTTACCGGAAGATAAGCTATGAGATATCTTAGCTACTAATGCAGAAATCAACCGGTATATTTACTTTTTCACCCCTATTACTGGTAAACTATGAAATATTCTGTCTTCACCTGCCTTTGCCTCACTGAGACCTAAGGATACGTAGAAGACGGAAGTATTACAGGCGCTACAAGGAACTTTAGAAGAGTTAAAAAAAGAATGAAATGGCGCAGTTTTACAATTTAATAATCCTTGCCTTGTCTCCTTCACACGTAGAAATAGATATGTAAAAGGATATCACATCTCTTTAGTACTCATTTTGTACTGGGCGCACACCACACACTGGCAAGGCTCACAAATTCAAGTTCACAGAGGCATGCCGGCATAGTTTGTTTGTTTTTTCTCTCTCTCTCACGCTCTACTAAAACTTTAGAATTTTTGCTTATCGAGGAAAAACAGCGGTATGTGTAAGTTTTATTTATGTAACAACCATTACGAAGCAATCCAAGACTGGCCCGCCTACACGTTATCAGGATAATTTGCAAAACTCACTTGAAAAAATGTAGAAAGTTTATGCTTACGTATATTCACTGTTACGTCTATTTACTTAGAAGGGATGAAAATAAGGAATATGAATTGATGCACATTTTATCATTGCTCAGCTTGTAATTTAGCTTTCGCGGAATAAACTAGACAAATGATGACTGAAACTATTATTCTGAAACATTTCGGCGTCTTATCACGACTATTGGATTACAACTGATTTGATTCTTTTCAAGAGTGTATCCAGTAGTGATAATTCAATAAAGAATCTATACTGTAAATAAGGAAAAACACCCACAATAATCTCACTAATCATTGAAGAGTACTCATAAGTGTCTTAACGTAAGAAGAGTGTAAATTAATAAAGAAAGAAAAAGAATAGAATTGTAGAATGACAAAAACCAGATCAATATCATAGAATACTAAAGACTAGAAGAAATTAATGATACACGACTAGACAGGATTGAATCAAAGAGTGTTGTGGAATGATAAAAACTGGAAAAGATTAGTGTTGTACAGTAGCAACGACTGGAAAAGATGAGTGTTGTACAATAGGAAAGATTGGATTTCAGTAAATAGACGAGCATTCAGATGTATAGTAGCAAACACTGATATCAATTAGAATAATGTGATTTTCGATAAGGATTCCCTGTTTGGAGTGTCCGCCGCCGCCTCCTGGCCGCCTGAGGAGCATTGGAATCATTATAATGGGCAGCAGGATGGATGGCTTTTAGAAAACAAAGAGAAGAAAACCCTGAAATATCTGGAAATATTGCCCATAACTCACGTCAAATAGAACGATTCCTTTCAAGAAAATCAAAGAAAAAAAAAGGAAACGCATATGGACGAGTTATTTCTCACACCGTTCTTTATAAGTGGACGGAGTGTGTGTGTGTGTGTGTGTGTGTGTGTGTGTGTGTGTGTGTGTGTGTGTGTGTGTGTGTGTGTGTGTGTGTGTGTGTGTGTGTGTGATTTGTTTTGTCATCATTATCAGCATAATTGTCATCACTCATCCTGATCACCATCATCGTCATCGTCATCATCAAAACAATAATAATAACTGATAATAATGATAATAATAATAATAATAATAATAATAATAATAATAATAATAATAATAATAATAATAATAATAATAATAGTAGTAGTAGTAGTAGTTGTAGTAGTAGTAGTAGTAGTAGTAGTAGTAGTAGTAGTAGTAGTAGTAGTAGTAGTAGTAATAATAATAATAATAATAATAATAATAATAATAATAATAATAATAATAATAATAATAATAACAGTAGTAGTAGTAATAGTAGCAGCAGCAGCAGCAGCGGTAGTAGTAGTAGTAGTAGTAGTAGTAGTAGTAGTAGTAGTAGTAGTAGTAGTATCAATAAAAGAAAAAAGAAAGGAAATAAGAAAAAAAAGGAAAAAAGAAAGAAAGAAAGGAAGAACAATACTGCTGATACAAATACTAATACCACCACCACCACCACCACCACCACTACTCTTTCTACCTCTTCCATCACCACCACCACCACGACCACCACCACCACCTCCACTCTTACCATTACACAAACACCTGTCATTCCATACACACCAAAGTACACAGACAACGCTACACAACATACGGGACACAAGACTAACACACTCACGCACGCTGAGACACATACAAACACATCTTAACGATACAACCTGGCCAACCTTCCCCATAAACACGCGGCGGACACAACACACACATAAACCAACCACGGAAACAAAACTTAACAATCCCATCCGCTGCAACAAGACACGCGTAATAAGGAGTTTTACGACGACGCGGTCTTCACATCCAAACAATTGCCTGCCACGCCACTATGAAAAACTCTGGGTGGTGCTTTTGTCTTGTTTCCCGTTCGTGCTAATGGATAGGGATTTGGACTCTTCATCCCTTCGCTTCTATAGTTGTCTTTTGATGAATCCTATTGATGTATGAGAATATTAGCACGTGCTTTTTGTTTTCCTTCTATTCGTAAGTATAAATGAGGAATTGGAGTCTTTAATCTTTACTTGTTATTCTATTATTTTTTTTATCTAAAAGGGGGAAACGGTCCGAGGCAACAAAAATATTAAGACGAAAAAAGACCACTGACGTGACAATTACCGAACAGAGATAAAAGAGTTTGCAAAAAGAATGGGATAAATGTCTTGAAATCTTCCTCTCAAATTAGTTCAGATCATATATAAATTTTCGTCTATTGCTAACAATGAGCTCACTTTATCAAACTGTTTGGATGTGTATGTAGAAAATTGAAAATATTATGTTCATTGCATTCTTACTACATGCTAAAGAAGTTTGTTTTTTCTATGAGGCTGTAGTTCAAGCATTTGTCTTAAAGGTTGCAGATAACCGCGAAAAGGATATAGAAATAACTGAAAAGAGTTTTCATGAAAGTCAAGGGCAAAACTGGGTTCACAGGGTTGTAAAGCCGAAAAAAAAAATTTTAAATTGGCAAGTGGACGGAAATAAGTTTGAAAAAGATATTAGATGGAGATGATGATGACAAATTATAAAGTTTATGACAAATTATAAAGTTTATATTCTTGTCTTTTCTGCGTAGACTTTTGCAACCTTGTGTCATTTCATTTATTTTTAAGACGGACACTGGCCTAGAGTAAAACAAAAAAAAAGAAAAAAACAGATTCACTGAAGTACCTGCCCCAAAAGAGAAAGTCAAAAGGAGATACCAGATGTTGGTCAGTTAATCTTTTTCAGCCTTTTTATTTTCTTGTTTCAAAATACCGACCCAAGTGTTTCTGAGTCTCACCTTGTACCCAAACTTGCGCCGCACGTCTCGGTAGAATTGGGAATGTTTCGCAGAGCAGTTTGGAATGCACCGCTAAGACTCCAGAGAAATATGTATATACCTACCATCCTAACTGAAAATGAGCGAAAGAACGAGTTTGTAGTAGATTCTGTAAGCGTAAATTAACAAAAATTCCTGAAAATGTTGGATAGTTTAGAATGCACCGTTAGAGCTCGACATAAACATAGCTACAATGCTACTACTCCGGAAAATTAGCCAGAGTGTAGCAGAAGGACGTCCGAAAAAGTCCCCCACGTACGATGCAATTTGGAATGCACGTTAAGACTCAAAAGAAATACAAATACATTTTTGTATACTGAAAAATGTGATAAAGCAGGATTGCCACTCATAAAGAAGACAGGAAAGCAAGAAAGATGCATATAAAAAAAAAATCTTCAAAAACAAAACACTGAAATGATCCCTGATTTACGGCCGCGCAAACATCATAAAAATAAACAATTCAAACGACAACATACAACACATTATGCCTTGTGTTTAATCTACAACCAATGGAGACAAAAAAAAAGATAATTCAGGCGACAGGACACATATATATTGCGTTTTGTATTTAATCTACAGTCAACATGATGTCTGGAAGCCCGGCTCTCTAAAAAAGGAAACAAAAAACCTGAGTGCACGATAGGTGAGTCACGACACTCGTCCATTATGCCGTCAGCCCGCGTGGCTACCCCCTCTGCCGTTACCGGGGGTCAGGAGGAGAACCGGGAAGGGTCGTGGTAGGTGTGGGAGGGTTAGGTAAGGGAGAGGGCCTGGGTCTGGGTCGGGCTGAGTTTATGTGGTTAGCTCAGGGATGGCATTCGTTCAGAATCAGGGAATCAGCCACGTAACCGACAGCAGACAAAGATTCTGGAAAAAAGTCCGTCATGGGGATACACCTGAGGCCGGTAAGCCTGTCAGCACGTGCAGAGGTCACCACACCGCGCCGCTATCAACGCAACCTAACATACCATAACACATAACACCCTTCAATGGAAATATAAGGAAAATAAACACAATACAAGCTATAATAACACATGCACGTAGAAATTTGAGCCACAGTAACACAATACAACACGGACAATACAAATAAAAACTAACACACAAAACAGTAACACAAAAACTAATCCAAAAGAAAAAGCAAAGCACAACACAAGCAAACCAGCAAACACAATCCACCTGACAAACACCGAACACAACTCAGCACAACACAAAAGCCCTTCCTTCCTTTTGAAAAACGCCAGCACATCACACCCACATCTAAACCAACACACACACACACACACACACACACACACACACACACACACACACACACACACACACACTCCGTAGCCAACACATGACTATGCTAATAAACAACAACAAAGCCAAAATACAAACAAGACAGCAAGCAAAGCCGTCGTAACGAACCCCCCACTCCCCCCCTCCTTCCTCTCCACTCTCCCCCCCCGCCCACCCAGCCACCCACCCAACCACAGCAGCAGCAACACAAAACCGCCTCCTGACATGATTCTGATGCCGCCAAAATACAACGGTGAAAAAGTCTGACGTGGCGGTGGGAAACATTTTCAAAACACATCATAAGAACACCGCCACCACCACCGTTTGGGGGGAAGTTTCGTTTCTTTCCCACCGTGAATGTTATTGCTTAACTTTTGGCGGGTTGGAGCTGGCATTTGGTAAGAACTTGCTCGCGAGGATAACAGCGATTGCTTACTCTTGGTGTTTTAGGTCTGCTGGAGCGTGGCAAGTCTGAGCTGCTAGTGGTGGTGGTGGTGGTGGTGGTGGTGGTGGTGGTGGTGGTGGTGGTGGTGGTGGTGGTGGAGGTGGTGGTGGTGGAGGTGGTGGTAGTAGTAGTGTTGGTAACTATTATAACGCTCCGCCCTCATGTTTCAAAAGGTTACATATAGGAGAGATAGTGAACGAACTGTCTCCTGGAAATTATGTTGACTATCTAAACAAAGGTAACCCAGAGATACCTAACTGTCTACCTGGGAATTAAGAACCTGAACATGTGAGGAAGAAAAGGTGGCCGAGAGGCAAGTAACTGTCTATTGATTATATGCTATGAAAGAAGAGATAAGCCATTTACCTGTGACTTTTTTATTATTTTCTTATTCTCTCTCTCTCTCTCTCTCTCTCTCTCTCTCTCTCTCTCTCTCTCTCTCTCTCTCTCTCTCTCTCTCTCTCTCTCTCTCTCTCTCGATCCACACCCATCTTTTTTTTTATCGTGGTTCTAATCTTTGATACACCAGTTTGATGGTACGAGTAGTGGCGGTGGCGGTGGTGGTGGTGGTGGTAGTGATAGTGGCGAAGCATGGAAATGAGACCAGAAACGAAGGATCTGCAAACACAGGCGGGAAATTGAGTCACCTTGATGAGAGTGTGAATGAGAACTAATGCATGTAAGATTCCCGATAGCGTTATGGTCCGTTTGTTCCAGTCTGCTTTCAGAATCTAATGAACTCGATAAGCAATAGTTGCAGCGAGACAAATTTTCATTCTCCGTAAGGCATTCAGTAAATAAGATCCTTCTCTCGACAAGACAAACGTATTACAAACACATTCTCACATTCTCAGTTCCCAGCAGCAGTACATGCCTAATCTTGGCTTGAATGGCTTAGCAAGAGATGCATTACAAAGACATTCTCGGTTCACAGAGTACCAGCCTGCTCTCGACTTGCATGGTTAAAGGAACAGACGGATTACAAAGACATCCTCACTTCCCAGCAGCCCTCACAAAGCATCGCCTTGGATGATTAAGTTCAAGGAATGGTTACAGAAAGGCAAGACACCAAACACTATGATGAATTGGTGCCCTTCCTCCATAAACCAACGTCTTGACACGAATTCAAAGGTGGATAAGGTACTGATAAGAAACTGAGCAACATAATACACTTGCTTTCAATGTGCTTACCGTTTCCCCTTAATCTTACGTACTCTATCAGTTATTAATTTTCTTAGCCTCTTCGGTGCTGGAACGCATTTTTATATTAATTCTGCTAACCATTTGTCGATTTTCTACAGATTCAGAGACTCATGTAAAGTGTTAAAATAGTACAGACTCTGGCCATTAATCTTCTGACCTCCATAGACCCTTTCTAATGTCAATAAAATCGTCTAATGATAAGCAAAACTCATGGTGAAAATATGTCCCCAGTACTGAAAGGATTAAGAAGGTTATCAGTAAACCAAAGAACTTGAGATTGAGGAAAAACAGTAAACATGTTGAAAGTAGGTGATGTATTTTAGTCGACTTATGATTATGACCGTATGTCCCTAACTTAGAATAAAACGTTGATTGAAGAAGTAAGAGCGGTAGTTTATCCAGGTATTTTGTATTTTGTCTGTCTGTGGCGTTCCTTGTAGAGAATCGTCCAAGCCAAGGCAAACACTACACGCGGTGGAAAGAAATGCAGCGCGTCAACATACTTTTACCGGTGAGTGTAGGAGCAATTCCAAAAGATTATATCAAAGCAAAAACAAGATTAGCAACATTTTCAGATATTCTTCAGTAACTGACCACGAACTTTCTTTCTTCCTCCTCTCTTTTGTCTCCTCGGCTTAATAAAAGGGAGGAAAGAGACTGAAGAGCTTGTCGTGTGGTTGGGTAGTGGCGACTGAACGCAGCAGTGAGGATATGACACTGGCTATCGTCCTGAATGGCTTATAGGAGCAGCAAAGCATCTCCGAAAATAAACTAGTCACTTATTATGATGACCTTTCTACTTGTGATTCGTTTTACTATGCAAGTTTATCTATCTATTTCTTTCATCTATTATGATCTTTCTACTTTTTTTTCGCTATGCAAGCTTATCTATTTCTTTCACCTCTTATGATCTTTCTACTTGTGATTTTATTTACTATGCAAGCTTTTCTATTTCTTTCACCAGTCGTCTTTCTACTGGTGATCTCTTTTACTATACAAGCTCATCTGTCTATTTTTCATCATTTCTCTTATTCCTTTTGATACATTTTTATCTGTTTTTGTGTTTATCAATCTATATGAGCATTTACTTATAACTGTTCTATTTAAATGTTATTATCTTAAGGCTATCTTTTGGTTTCTTTATACACTTTCTTTTTATTTGGCCAGTCTCCTTGACACCTAAATAGAACCAGGCAGCGTTACTCATTAAGAGTGAATGGACTAGGACTGGCGGAGACACGCGTGGAGTGGCGGGACGTGCAGCAACAAAAGGGCTCGTCTAACACAAGTTCAAGCGCAAGCAGCTGGATATTAAGCTCATCCGTGTGTAGAATATCAGTGCCTTGGTGATGATAGCCCAGATTGAGATGTGGACTAAGTACATATCAAAATGAAAGTCAGGTATGGATAGGAGATCGGCACATGTAAGTTTTAACCCCCTCAGTACTTGGACATACTTTTATCATGAGTTTTGGGTGTAATTAGACGATTTTATTGACAAAAGGAAAAGTCTATGGAGGCCAGAAGAATAAGTGCTATTTGAATCCCCACATGAGCTTCTGAGGCTGTGTAAAATCGACAAATAATGAGCAAAATAAATATGAAAATGCGTCCCAGTACGGAAGAGGTTCAGGAGACGAAATACTTGACCTAAATAAACGTGAAGTGTGTGGAAAGGAGGTCAGTGTTTTAATGGATGCTTAAAAATGTGTGCTAGTAGAACAGTGCCTCGGTAATGACACAAGATGGAATGAGATAAACACCATAAATAAACTAAATATTACACACCAATAAATTCAGTGCCCTCATATTTTGAAAGATTTGAGAGTAATTAGATAGGAAATCAGTATCTTGGTCATCACAAAGGCCTGAATGAGATAGGTAAATTAATAAACAAATATCTTGAATAATTTGTAAACCCGAGAGAAAGAATTATCGTGAATATTCAAACAACAAGTTTTTTTTGCTTTCAGGAAGACGCAAACCTTCTGTCCCAGAGCGTAGGTGATCATAATGACTACCTTGGTGAGTGTCAATGTATTTAGCCTGGACCAATACGATACTGACCTGACGGGTACAGCAGTAAGAGTGATGGTCAGCAGGTAAAAACTAATATTTTGTGGGATCCCTTGTGGTTTTTCCTGGTTTGAAGAATTTGTTAGTTGGTTCGAGGAGGAAGAGGAGGAGGAGGAGGAGGAGGAGGGGTGGGAGGAGGAGGAGAAGGAGAGGGGGTAGAGGAGGAGGAAGAGAAGAAGAAGAAGAAGAAGAAGAAGAAGAAGAAGAAGAAGAAGAAGAAGAAGAAGAAGTAGTAGTAGTAGTAGTAGTAGTAGTAGTAGTAGTAGTAGTAGTAGTAGTAGTAGTAGTAGTAGTAGTAGTAGCAGTTGTTGTTATTGTTGTTGTTGTTGTTGTTGTAGCAGCAGCGGCAGTGGACCCAACGCCTTACAGATGGATCGACGTATACGACTACTTTTATGGATTATTATGTGGTTATGTGGTATGACTGTGACGGCGTTTTGGTATTGATGTGGTGGTGGTGGTGGTGGTGGTGGTGGTGGTGGTGGTGGTGGTGGTGGTGGTGGTGGTGGTGGTGGTGGTTATAAAAGGGTAGCACAAGGAACGAAAGAAAACAAGATGAGAGTAAAGAAGTAGATGACAAGAATACACTGATAAAGAAAGACGACTTGTTAACATTAATCACTTACATCTCTCTCTCTCTCTCTCTCTCTCTCTCTCTCTCTCTCTCTCTCTCTCTCTCTCTCTCTCTCTCTCCCCGTCTCTCGTACCATATCAACAGAGGACATCATCACCATTTAATTAACACGGTTCATACAAAATCATTTCAAATAGTAGTCAACATTTTAAACACGTAACAAAGCCAACACAAAAGTGACCTCGCCAGCATTTTTTTGTTGTGTGTGTGTGTGTGTGTGGTGGGAGTTGCTAGATCATGAAAAACCATCTAGAAAACTTGACCAGGAGTGTTATTGTACCTCTTTCAAAACCAATTTTCTTACTACAAAAGAGTTGGCAAGTGTTGGGAAAAGATGATTGAACGAGGAGCGCCGTTTATTTTGTATCCAGCACATCGTCACGTCTTTACGTCAGTACAGGCCACATACTGTAGCTGGATCAGAGCAGGCTGGAGTATATTGGATAGTAGAAGGTATCTTTTAACGTTTCAGTATCATATCAGCAATACTTCTAACTGGTTCTGGTCATCTTCGTATATTCTAAAGTTTTCAAGAATGTATTCATGATTTTATTGGTAATTTACCAATCAGTAGAAAACACACCAAAAAGGTTTCTGAGATTTTTTTAAATATCCAATCCTGGCAAGAATGTTAAAGGTTTAAGAGCATAGGCCAGTATTGCCTCCCGCAGCAATACACACCAACAGGAAGCAGTTCATTTCACTGTTACTGAAATATTCTGCTATACGTATAGGCTGAGCAGCCCCGCAGAATCAAAACAATCATTTCTCTCTCTCTCTCTCACTCTCTCTCTCTCTCTCACTCTCTCTCTCTCTCTCTCTCTCTCTCTCTCTCTCTCTCTCTATATATAATATATATATATATATATATATATATATATATATATATATATATATATATATATATATATATATCAGATTTCAACATTGTGCTCCAGACAACTGGTAGCATTTTATAAGCTGCTTAATTTTTTCATTTTTTTTATTAGAGAAAGGAAGAGACATCCTTGATATTGATTCGTTAAGAATATAACAATTTTACGACGTGATTTTGTGAACGTAAATAACGACACTCTTAAAACAAATCATTACCTAAAATCATCGAAATTGCAAGGATAGAAGAAAATACCAATATACCGCAGAAAAACATCTCAATGTGTAGAGAAGAAAAAGAATTCTTTATATTAAGGTATACCTTATGTTGAACGTCACAACATCAACAACTTGTCGTTGTAATCAAGAAAAATGGCAAAACACAAAGAATTATAAATATATAACAGCTCTACGCTAACTATTAGTATAACAAATAATAAAGAGTACAGCTTCCTCCCTATCTATACTCACTCATCCCTCCAAATGAAGCTGACCATAAAACAAAAAAAGACTTACCACAATCTTTTTCCTCGTCCTATACTCTATAAATCTCTGCCTGATTCTATCTAGCCCCTCAGCCCCATCCCTCCTCTCTGTCATTACTCCGTCCACCTCTTCTACTGAAGAATTAAGCAAAAAATATTCAAGATACCAAAAATTAAAGTGTATTATAGAGCCTCTCTTTGTTTGCCTAGTGTAGGTGTGTGTGTGGCGCTGGTTACCAGTCTCCGTGCTGCAGGAGGAATATAAAGCTACGTGAATTACTATAGAGGACAGTAATTACTAAGTTAATTAAAAGGGATGCTTCATATTACATAAAGAAGGAAACGCTCAAATTTACACTCGTTAGACAGACATGGCCCAAAAAAGGATTCTAATAAAGGTATTCAAGTTAGGAACATAAAGAGTGTGATCTAGATATCGACCTTAAGATCATTAATCAGAGTAGGACTAACAATAGTAACTTCAAGCTTCACTAAGTTACATTTACAAAACAGATGAGAAGAAATTAGTTCTTGAACATAGTGATAAATGATTGCTACAAACTTAGTAATTAGGTTGTTAATGCTAGGAAAATAAAGATATGAGTGAAAGAAATTTTGATATAAGATTAGTTGGAGGATATTAGTTAGTGTGTTTTTTTTTTACAGGGTTTGCCATATTAGGCCAACCGAATTCCTGCAACCTCCTTTATGTTTCCATACTCTTATGTTCCTCTTGATATTTTTCTTAATTTGTTTGAAATAGTACATACGCGTTTCTATTATACATAACGTCCCTAGTACCAGTCAAGGGAAAAAAGCAGTTTAATATAAGTCTCCATGTACACATATAACCGTTATCACTATATTACTTATCATAGTAATCTAGTGATGGCAGTTATAATGATAGTGGTGGTAGTAGTAGTAGTAGTAGTAGTAGTAGTAGTAGTAGTAGTAGTAGTAGTAGTAGTAGTAAAAAAAACCATCATTATCATAACTTTTCCTACACCAAATAGATGACCACACACACACACACACACACACACACACACACACACACACACACACACACACACACACACACACACACACACATGCCACTGAACTGGAGCGGCAAGAGGCAAGAAGTACTCCCCGGTTGCGTCAATAAGTCTGTACAGGGAGCGAGGGCGGCACGAGTATTTCTGGCAGCAAATTACAGGAGCCAAGTATTGTCTGCAACACGCCAGATCGTGTGCCCTGTTTTCTAAATCACACACACACACACACACACACACACACACACACACACACACACACACACACACACACACACACACAAATTATTGGGTCAGTATTTGATCTTCGACAATTAATAACAATATCACCATGGCTACTAACTACTATTAGTACTATTATTACTACTACTATTAATATTACTACTACTACTACTACTACTACTACTACTACTACTACTACTACTACTACTACTACCACTAATAATATTAATCATTTTCATCATCATTGTTATTATTATTATTATTATTATTATTATTATTATTATTATTATTATTATCATTATTATTTGTATTTTTATTATTATTATTATTATTATTATTATTATTATTATTATTATTATTATTATTATTAGTAATATTATTATTATTATTA
>CM035181.1:25839963-25871130 GCA_020233015.1 Callinectes sapidus
TAGCGGGCAGAGAGAGAGAGAGAGAGAGAGAGAGAGAGAGAGAGAGAGAGAGAGAGAGAGAGAGAGAGAGAGAGAGAGAGAGAGAGAGATGCGGGCGGGGTGTGGATGGGTGTCTGCGGGCGGTGGGCGGCCTTAACTTTCCCTCTTCTCCCTCTCCTCCTCTCCTTCCCCTTCCCTCCTATACCCCTCTACTCTCCTAGCCATCCTACCTTCTCCCACTGCCCCCCCCCCCACCTACCCCTCCCAACGCCCTTTGTCGTCAGAACATTGTCGTTGCGTCGTTGAGCTCTTTGTCTTTTGTCTCAGCAACTCAGCACGAGCTTTTGTGATCTTTGAGGGGGAGTGAGGGCTGGCGGGAGAGGGAAAGAGGAGACGGGAAGGGGCGTAAAGCGTGATACGGGAGCGAGACTTGGGGGCCGAGGAAGGGAGGGAGGGAGGAAGAAGAGAAGAAGAGAAGAAGAGGAGATGATGATAATAATGGTGATGATAATAAAGAGGAATTGAAAGTGAAGAGATGGAGAAACTACCGTAAAAAAAGGGACTGAGAAACTATAAGAGAAGGAAGACGTATAGTAGTTGTAGGAGAAGAAGGAGGAGGAGAAAGAAGTTGAAGAAGAAAAAAAGATAAACAGGAGCGATAGATCACATTGTTTTGTGCAGAAGGATAAGGAAGAGGAGAAGGAGGAGGAGGAGGAGGAGGACACGGACGAGGAGAACGAGGAGCAGGTGAAAGAAGCAGAAGAAGAAGAAGAAGAAGAAGAAGAAGAAGAAGAAGTAGAAGACAATATGATGAACGAGAAAGAGGAGGAGGAGGAGGAATAGGAAGGAGATGAAGCGTGCCGTGAAAATTGAAATAGTGGGTGCTTACTGTAGGTATGGGCACAAAAAATGGAGGACATGACGGGTTTGGTTCACCTTGAAATTATCATAGTTTATCCTCCCCATTACAATAATTGGGAAACGTGATGGAAGGGGCGGAGCAAGAGGAGGAGAAGGATAGAAGTAGAGAAGCCTGAAGTTAAGCACAAAATTTGGAAGGAGGGGTTTGACGGCGCGGAAAGGTTATGATGGGGGAGGGGGTGGAGGGGGAGTGGGAGGGGTGAACCAGCATGTTGGGTTTAAATCTCAAGATAAGATTAGGTAACGTTTAGCGATGAATGGACGTCGGAGACACAGGACACCACCGCCTCCGCCGCCGCCGCCGCCACCACCACCACCACCACCACCACCACCACCACCATCTCTTCCCCATTACCACTAACCATTTTGTATTTTTCCCATTCCTCTTCAAGTGGATTTAACATTTTTCACAGTTTTTTTCATTATCTTTTCCATGCCTCTTCCATCTTCTTTCCCTTACCCCCCGACCCCCGCCCCCCGCCCCTGCTCCATCTCTTCTCTCCTGCTCTCTCGTTCCCTCCCTCCTTCTCCTAATGACTCTCTTAAGACAGCTCGTGCCCACCGAACATCCCCTCTCCCTGGCACACGCTATCCTCGCTCTTATGCACCATGCTTAAAGGGACCACAATGGCTTGACTACATCGATTAGATTATGACTAGGACAATTTTGTTTCTTATGAAAGCAAATCTTTCGTGTGTATGTGTGTGTGTGTGTGTGTGTGTGTGTGTGTGTGTGTGTGTGTGTGTGTATGTGTGTGTGTGTGTGTGTGTGTGTGTGTGTGTGTGTGTGTGTGGTCCTGGGTTCAAAGAAAAGTAAGTCTTGAAATTGGAGGTCAGAGGGTTGAAGTTATTGAGGGAGGGAGAGGGAGGGAGGGAAGGAGAAAAGGAGATATGGGTGCCGGCGTGTCCAAGAGGTGAAGGAGGAAAAAGGAAGAAATATGACTTGTTTCCTTAGTGGTGACCAAGGATTTCTGAGCCATCTGCGGGGAGCCTGTTGCGTCCCAGGGAGATTTCTGGCTGAAAGAAATTGTAGGTGACTGGCGACAGTACCTCGCCTCGTGACTCCTGGTGGAGGAGAAGTGGAACCTAAGGGAGGAATGATAAGTATACCGAGAATGGAAGGTGATTAGGTGAAGACGTGTACGAGAGGGAAGAGGCGATACAAGAGTAGCGAGGAAGCCTTGGCGGCGATAGTGAGTTGAGGAGGAAGTCTTCGTGTCGATAATGGTGAAGTGGGTGCCGGGCCGAGAAGGTCGGAGAGGAACAATGAGAAAAAGGTTAGAGGGAAGGAAAATTGGATACTGAAGCCGAGATGGTGAGAAGGAACGAGGGGAAGAAGGAGTCCCTGAGGGTGTTTAGTGGACGCGGTAATATACAGGACGCGAGCCGGCCCAAGGAAAGGGTTGTGGGAAGGAGCCGAAAGAACCACCGATATTTATGGCGGGGCGTGTTGAGGCCTCAGCGGGAGGCCGCGGCCTGTGCTTGGCGGCCTCACTATACCACGCCCTCCCGCCCTTCGGCGACAGGAAGTGCGGTGCCTTTTGGCCGGCGGTACAGGGGCCTCGCACGTGGGACAGCCCTCACCGCCTCTCTCCGCGGCCATAAAAGGCCTCCACCTCTTCGCTCTTCCACATCGCCATTCCTCAGTTTTGTGTGCGGGTGTGACCTGGCCCCTCAAGGCGCCACACGCACCAACACTCGTTGCCCATATGATGGTGACCAACCTGCCACCCGCGCCTGCCCCGTCCTCGCCGTGACCCGCCAGGCGCCACCCCCTGTCCGTCGCGTCTCCCGAGGCGAATACGTTATTGTTAATTAGTGAGGCAGACAATATGCCGGTGTAATTTCGTGGGAGAAGCGGTGCAATTACGACCTTCCGCCCGGTGGTGAGCGGTGGCCTGACGGGTCCATTTGTCGGCCATATGGCACGTGCCCAGCTTACCCTCCCGCCTCCCGTCCCGCGCCTCACGCTGTCCTGGCCGCCTTAAGGAAAGCTACACGCCCGTGTTCTCCAAGGACTCTGCGTAACAGCTGGCGTATGTTGTGTGTTGTCCTGCGTATAGTCACCCCACCACCCCTCCTTGAGACTGCCTCCTCCCCCACGTGGCTGTCTGGCGGCGGTACCGGCGCGGAGTCCCAGGGGCGGCTAAGGTTCTCGCTGTGTTTTTGCCGGGCAGGGCGGCGCGTGTCGCCCGGCGTGGAAGGCTGGGGGGAGGAGGAGGATGACGAAGAAGAGAAGGCGGCTGAGGAAGAGAACGGGACGAGAGAAGGCCGGGGCCACTCGCTACATAATGTCGGGTCGAGTTTCGAGGCATTGTCGGGCGTCGCAGCAGCTGGAGGGAAGACGCCAATTACCTTCCGGGCGCCAACGGCTTATTAACATCACGATCTTCCTGAACCCGGCTCAGGACTCACACTCGGAGGAGGAAACGTACTCACAAGGAAGGAAGAGGCCAGGAGGATGGGGGGAGGAGGAGCGAAGGAGGATGTCTGAGGTGGCCAGATGCCGAGAGGGGTGGAGGTTAGAAGAGAAGAGGAAAGGAGAGAGGGCAGCTGGTTCCCCCTCCTTGCTTCTCTCTCCTTCCTCCCTCCCTCCCTGCCAGATATAACACAGATGTGGCTCTTTGTCTCCCTCCTCAAGGCCCGACCAGCCTCGTGTTCTTGTCCTGCGCCACCGCGAGAATGAGTATGCAAGGATAAAAATACATACTATCTTTTTTTTTTCTTCTGTTGCACTTCCCAGACTCTTTATATAACAAGAAACCATTTAAAAAGACGCCACTCTCTCACACCTCACTTTCTCACGCCCTCATTGCAGCATTGTATCTTTCTGTCATGGTCTGCAAAGGATTCCCGTTAGGAGAGGGTTAACATTTTCCTTTCGACCAAGTCTTTGCTGAGAACACGAGCCAAAGACGGAAATTACTTATTGGCAGACTCTCGGAACTTATCTCTCTTTTTTATACAAGAACATATCCCAGAATTACACTTCTTTGTTGCCACTGGAAGCGCGTCACGGGAAAAAAGGAGGAGGAAGAGGAAAAGGAAGAGGAATTGTAGTGAGAACGTCCCCCCCCCAAAAAAAAAGGAAGTGTTTAGAGAAGACCTTTGTTTATTTAACTTGTTCTGCCCTTCTTTCCATGCCCGATATGAAAAAATAAAGGAAAAAAACTAGCGATGAAATGAAAAAAAGAAAAGAAAAAAGGGGAGAACATTACTGATGCTACATTAATTCGCCTCTGTTCCTTTATTAATCCCTTGTTGAACGCGTGTCCTTCCTTCTTTTCTCCCCTTCTATCCACTTATATGTCTATCAGTCCATCCATCTACTCCTCTCTCCATCTCCCTACTGTGTTCCGTCTTTCTATCTCCCTATCTATATGCCCATCGTGTTTTGGCGGGAAAGGGAAAGGTGTGAAGCCCAAGATGAGATCATTACCTGTCCACGCGAGGCTCCGGGTATCGTGAGAACCCTTTAGAGGCGCCACACACCTGAGGGCGAAGACGTGGGCGGCCAGGTGAGGTAGGGAGGAGGGAGGAGGGAGCGAGCATAGGTGATGAGGGAGAAGGAGGGAGAAGACAGAGGAGGAAAAGGGAAACGATGATGGTGAGAGAAAATGAGATCTTCAGAATGACTTTTTCTTCATAAACACACACACACACACACACACACACACACACACACACACACACACACACACACACACACACACACACTTATTCACGTGTTATCCAGTATTATATTTTTTTTCTCTTTCTTCCATTCCATACTTTTTTCTTTATTTCTACTCCATGTTTATTTTCCTGGTTTTTGTAATCGTTTTTATAAGGCCACATCTCTCTCTCTCTCTCTCTCTCTCTCTCTCTCTCTCTCTCTCTCTCTCTCTCTCTCTCTCTCTCTCTCTCTCTCTCTCTCTCTCTCTCTCTCCACCGTGGCGCGCTCTCGTTCACGCCGTGGCTCTACTGTTGCTCTAAATGTTCTATTGTAAATGCTGTAGTCGCTTCCTCCCTTCTTTCCTTTAGTCTCTACCTCCCTCCCTTCCTCCCTTCCCTATCTCCCCCTCTCCTCCCTCCCTTCCTCCCATCCCTATCTCCTCCTCTCCTCCCTCCCTTCCTCCCTTTCCTTCCTCCTTCTCTCCTCCCTCCCTCCCTCTCTCCCTTCCCTAACCCAATACCTCCCTTCCCTCCCTCCCTTCCTTCCTTCCTTCCCTCAGCCAGACAATACGAAATTTATCATCACATTTATAGATTGTCGCTGCTCTCTCTCTCTCTCTCTCTCTCTCTCTCTCTCTCTCTCTCTCTCTCTCTCTCTCTCTCTCTCTCTCTCTCTCTCTCTCTCTCTCTCTGCCCACGGTGCCACCACGCTAAATTTGACACTCTTTAGTCACCCCTTCCTTGCCCCCCTTCCCTCCCCTCATCCAGAGCGGTTATGGTAGCAGTGATAATGGTTGTAATGACTGCAATGGTGGAGTGTTATGGTGATGGTGATGGACGCGTACGAGTGTAGTAATGATGCCTATGGTTTGCTTGCCCATAAACAGACAAGTACAATTTTGGTCTTTTTAATCCTCTGTGCCTCTTTCTTTCTCTATTATTACAAATTTAATTGGTTTAGAAGATTTAAATTGTTAAGTACATATGTCCTCTCCCACACTCGTTATGTGAATTTTATCTTTCTCAATCTATATTTTCGTTTACTCTTGACCCTCGACACACAGATCTGAAATGCATCCTTTATTTCTCAATGTCCATGAAATCATAGTCAACTTTTCATTCATCTTTCCTCACCACTAGCTACTCTGACACTTTTCGTTTTGCTGAACAGCGAACTCCAACTATTTTACGAGCTACCAAGTACAATATGCATTATTTTTTTTTTTTATCACCGTGGAGGTATTCATAAAGATTCAATATATAGGTTCTCTTTTGTAGTGTGAACTGTCCTAGTGAAAGGATTAGTCATTCGTCGATCGCTACTAACCCAAAAAACGAATTACACTTTTACTCGATTAAAATCAATATCTCGAAAGATAAAGAAATTCTTTTAGAATAGGCGATACAAGAACGATATTCTCAACGTTAATCATTACACTATCACAATATTTCTCGTGGAGGATATACGTACCCATAATAATAATCAAGGTAATAAAGATTTTGAAACATGGATATTCTTTTGTGACACGCGAAGCAAAAACAAACATTGCTAAACTAATTATACCACAACTACTATATTTGACATAAAATAAATGTAGCAAAGAATTATGAATGGTTAGGTTTCATTACTGAATGACAATAATACTAGGAGATGTATTGAGAACAGTTATGATAGCAGTAACATTCGTAGTGCAGCAGTAGCTACAGTATAAAATAGTTCTAGCAGCAACAGGCAGAAGAATAAATGACTTGACACTGATAGAAGCAACGAAAGACATCAAAAGGAAATGTACAACATTACTGGATTTCTGGTCACGATTGTTCCTACATCTCACAAACTTATGCCCACACCAACATCAGTCACTCCTAAAGTAGTACCCAAGCCCCTCGCTGCCTTAACTCAAGCTTCCAACTCGCCTTCTGATCACGAGTGTACTTCTCTGGAACTTCCCTTACATTCACTCCCTGCCATCACAGCCCCACATTGCCTTAATCCCTCACTCCTTCAGCCAGTCCCCTAACTATATCAAAAGCACCACTCTCCCTGTAAATCCAAGCGCTAACCTTACCAATCACACTTCACACACAAACACAGCAGGAACCTAATCACTCACTCCTCTGCTATACTCTACCACACAATCCTGCTCTATCCGTCATTCAACACTTCCTCCACGACACCTCACCAGTATAATCCTAATGGAAAGACATCTATCCTTCATATACTGCTTCGTATAGTGAAATCGCCGAAGTATTTACCGTAGAGTTTATTGCCGATATACAATTTTGGCTTTGATTTGTTCTCGATTACTTTGGTGAAAACGTGTGTGTGTGTGTGTGTGTGTGTGTGTGTGTGTGTGTGTGTGTGTGTGTGTGTGTGTGTGTGTGTGTGTGTGTGCGGGCGGTTGTGTGTTCTTTCGTTCACCAAAATTTTAAATTGTCATAGCGTGACTGTGGGCTTATTAAATATCTTTGAGAAAGTAACCAGTGTTTTTCTATCATTATCAACTTGTTTTCACCTCCCTTGTTTTTCGTCAATCTTACTTTTTCTTATCGTACAGTAAGTTTTGCTGCCGCATTGTATTGAACGTGACCCCCCAAATCTTGAATCCCATTACTGAAAAATATTACAATCCTCTCCAATAAGTGCGTGTGTGTGTGTGTGTGTGTGTGTGTGTGTGTGTGTGTGTGTGTGTGTGTGTGTGTGTGTGTGTGTGTATTTCCTTATGAATATTTCGAATGTCACTGATCCTCTATTCATGTACACACACACACACACACACACACACACACACACACACACACATACACACACACAAACACAAACAAACAAACAAACAAACAAACAAACACACACCTGACCAGCTCGTTTCCACACCTGCAACGATCACCTCGCCACCTACACTTATGAAAATACGTTCCCAGCGATGCGACTGCTCTCAATCACCACGTCACGTCACAACCTCCCTCTCCCCACACCTGCACCACGTGACACACACACACACACACACACACACACACACACACACACACACACACACACACACACACACACACATAGATCTAGAGCATCGGGGTAGCGGCGTGGTCTGAACGAGTGACCGGCATCCGTGTCACGCCCCACCGGAGGGTTCGCGACACGGCCACACACAGCCCCTTGCGTCATGTGCCACGGAACGTTCCACCTTCGCTGACAATAGAAAACGTAACACATGACACCCTCGCCACCGGTCTCACTCCACGTCACAGCCTTCACTAACACCACATAACACCCTCGTCACACTACACTGGAGACCTTACAAAATATATCAACAATAATAAAAGGTGGTCTCACTATTTTTTTATCTTTTTTTATTTCGTCACTCGTCACTCTTATGATTCCTATTCCGACAAAGGAGTAATCTGATGCCCCTTTCGTGACTACTGATCCGTGTTCCCCTTGGCACTTACCGTAGCGGCGTGGCAGGTGGGTGGCTTCGGTGATAGTGGTGGTGGTGGTGGTAGTGTTGGTGGTGGTGGAGGCGGGTCTGGATACAAATGCTTGTGGTAGTGGTGGTAGTAACAAGGATAGTAGCTCTTGTGTTGTGTTGGTGGTAGTGGTTGTGTTGGTGAAAAGCAGCAGAGGGGAGTAGGAGCAAGAGAAGGAGTAGGAGGAGGAGGAGGAGGAGGTGACGGAGGAGAGGTTGGAGGAGGGGAGGGTGAGGCGGGCTGGAGGGAGGTCCATGCCTGTTGCCACTACGCCACCTCTCTCCACACTGCTGGTAGGATGCCGCAGTCACCAGCACAATCAATAGCAACCCTCCGCCGCTGCCCCCCTCCGACACCTGCCCCCCACACGTCCCCACGCATACCCCTACAACCCTCGCCGGACCCCCACTACAGCAGGAAAGGTGTGTGGGGGTGGCCAAGGGCGAGATACTGACCAAGTGACTGACAGGGAGGTTGTAAGGCATCTCCCCGTGGTCACCTCTGCTCCCCTGCTGCCCCTCCCAGCCTCCGCCACTCCATCGGTCCTACACTGACCTCTGCTCATCATATCTCCTCTCAGTTGCTCTCTCTGCTCCTCCTCTCCTCTCCCCTCAGCCTCAAGCACTCTCTCTCTCTCTCTCTCTCTCTCTCTCTCTCTCTCTCTCTCTCTCTCTCTCTCTCTCTCTCTCTCTCTCTCTCTCTCTCTCTCTCTCTCTCTCTCTCTCTGCGATAAGGAAATGAAATCATCCTCAAAATAAATGTTTAACGAGGCAAATTAAGGATGACTGTGAAAAGATGTTCATAATGGTTGTGAGGATGCATAAACAAAAAAAAAATGATGGTAGAAATAAATCAACTGTAACGCACCAAATACAATTCCAGTAACACATTTATCTAATTCATTCTCTGTATCACTATTATTATTATTATTATCATTATTATTATTATTATTATTATTATTATTATTATTATTATTATTATTATTATTATTATTATTATTATGAAAATTATGATAATGATAATGATTATGATGATGAAGATTATGATGATGACAATGATGATGATAATGTCCTAACACGAGTACATATTTCGTATAACAATGATATACACGCAATAGTAGAAGAAAAGTCGCAACCACACACACACACACACACACACACACACACACACACACACACACACACACACACACACACACACACACACAGTCGAGGAGAGAGAGACAGACAGGCAGGAGAGAGCGCCCAACATCCCCCTCACCACCCTATCCCACCCAAGACCCCAAAAGCGGCATATAAATAGATACAAGAAAGGAATCCCATAGATCTAAATCAATCCCACCAAATCAAATATTCTACTCCAGTGTGTGTATTTTATAAGAGACCAACAGGACCATCACTACCACCACCACCACCACCCCGACCACCACCACCACAACTACCGCCACCGCCGCCGCCGCCTCCCTTAACCCTAAAGCCTGTCGGAGGGGAAGAGATTGGTTGACATAAATCTCTCTCCTCCCTCATGGCGCCGACGGTCAATTACATCAGCCTAACAAATGCCCGCCGTGCCCCATCCCTCCCCCACCCCGTTCCTCCCTTCCCCGCCTCCCCCTGCCAGCCTCCACCTCGTAGCGGGAACGAGCGAGCACGAAACACGAGGACGAGACACGAAGATGAGACGTGAGAACTTACAAGGTAGTTAGTACACTCAATCATTCATTCCTTTCTCTGGTTAACTCTGGAATTGCTTTTGTATTTCCAACTTCCTATGACTTGACTTTATTTAAGAGGAGGGTTTCAAGACGTTTATTCCTATCTATCCTTTGGCTAACTCTTTCACACCTGTAAAAGGGCTGGAAAATTAGTGGGTATTTTTTATGATCTTATGTTAATCTTGGCCAGCTTTCCCCTATTACATAAAAAAGTCATGAGGTGCAATGTGAAAGAATGTCTCATGACTGAAGGTTTGTTTTGGGTAGTAGTAGTAGTAGTAGTAGTAGTAGTAGTAGTAGTAGTAGTAGTAGTAGTAGTAGTAGTAGAGCCTTATCTACTACTAACTTTATTATTCGGTCTACAGTAAGTACAATTTCGAAAGTTTTCATCATCATCATCATCATCATCATCATCATTATCATCATCATCATCATCATAAAAGAACTCTAACCTAATATTATTCACTGTCATACTAACTAAAAACTACCACACCATCATCATCATTATCATCAAATTCACTATTATGACCACCACCAACACCACCATCTTTCTCCTCCTCCTCCTCCTCCTCCTCCTCCTCCTAATCATCATCATCATCATCATCATCATCATCATCATCATCATCATCGCCATCATCATCGCCATGATAAAATCTTCAAAAGTAATCATCACCGCCACTATAACTATCATTATCATCATCATCATCAGGAAAAGGTTATCTTCACTAAGAACTGCTCTCTCTCTCTCTCTCTCTCTCTCTCTCTCTCTCTCTCTCTCTCTCTCTCTCTCTCTCTCTCTCTCTCTCTCTCTCTCTCATCAGTGGAAGTGGTGCAGGATTCCTTCATCATTCTCGGCTTATCCCCCACAAGTACTCCTTCCATTTCCTTCACACATACAGGGGGAGCATTCCATTCTGACGTGATTAAGGTTAGCATTTTTTCTTGGTAAGATTTCGTAAGGTAGACTCAACTACTTTTAATTGGCTACTGTTGAGGTAGTTATTTTGAGTCATTCTATGTTTATTTTCGCGTTCATGAGTGCTTAATAAAAGATAACCATAAAACTAGCGCCAATGTATAACTGCAGTTAAAAGTGACTGGGTGTTTTAAATGTTTAGGTTATTTGTATCAGTATACAGTTTAACAAAGATATCCATCCATAACTAGATATCCTTTGAATAACTGTAGTGAAAGTCATTAGGGTTTTCAAATGCTAGTTTTTTTCTTTTTTTATCATATTAGTGATTAACAAGAATAACCATCCATAGCAAAATTATTACGCCTTTTGATTGGTTGTAGTGCAAGTTACTGAGAATTTTCAATATCATTTTCATAGCATTGGTGGTAATTCAACAAGGAACAGAAAATAGTACGACATTGAACTTTTATGGCTACAGTGGAAGTTATTGGTGTTTGCAACGCTTTCATAAAACTACTGATAGCTTAACGAGGATAACTATCAATAAAAAATATATTACTTCTAATAAGCGTGGTGAAGGATATTGTGGGGCTTTCTACGTTTATTCTTACTGCTTTAGTGATTCTGTTAACCAAGGGAAACATGGTGTTAACCCGCTTACTTCTTAAACTTACTCTATATCTGCTTTTCCTCCAACTTCTACTTTTCCTCTTTACACTCTTTCCTTTCCCTTCATTACTGCGATCATCATATCATCATCATCATAATCATCATCATCATAATCATAATCATAATCATAATCATCATCATCATCATCATCATGTTAGCGGATGAGGCTTCAAACTCTACTTTATATCATCATTGTATTAACATTAGGGAAGTCAAGTACTTTAAAACCTATAAATCAACTCGGGTGAATAACAATAAGAGCGGCTACAAACTTTGGTGTTTATCATCAGTCAGGAAATACATATTGTACAGAACATAAAAATACTTAAAAAATAAAAAAATGAATAGATAAAAGAAACTGACACAGGTGCATATTACTGAATAAGACACGTAGTTGATACAGATGTAAGTTTACCCGAAGAGTGATCTTTCCTGCTGTTACCATCTTGTCTGTCCGTGATAGATAATTTGTTTGTAAATTTATTTACCTATTCATTTATTTTATAAACTTCCTATGAAAACAACTTCCACTGTTGCCTGCTCAAAATGGTCAACTTAAGATGCCATCGCGGTTAAGAACGCAAGCCTTCATCCCACACTTGTCAGCCACTACCACCATCGGCCCGCGGACAGCAGTGATGAAGACAAGAAGCAATTATTAGTTGAGGCAAATGCTAGAACGAGTCATCAGCGCGGCCATGTATATCGCCGCCCCCCCCCCCCCCTTTTTTTTTCCTTTTCTTGCCATGCGGAATTTCCAAATACAGTTCAGGCCACGCACTCACTTCATGACAACACTGAACCCTTTCTTTTTATGACTCTGAACTTTGGCTGAGTTCCGCTGGGGGTTCATGAGAACTTGGACGTGACTTGACGTCTCTTACTGAAAATTTTGATTGGAGCCGTGACAAAAGATATCTTGTTTCTCCAAAATCTAAGATTGAAATATAAAATCAAATCCTTCGCAGTCACACCAAGTTATTGGCTCAAGCTACACGAAAATAGTACAACTCGCACTTTTTAAAACTGTGCGTCGAGTAAATCTTATCAAAAATATATGATCACAAAACTGACTTTAGCATGAGTAAGGCAGATATCGTGGGTGACAAAGAAGCACTTTCGCTCTGAAGCTGACTCCCATCACTCACAAATATTCATGGTGTCTCGCACCGCCTCTACAAGGCCACTCCTCTCACTCATCGTCCCGCATCAGACATTTTCATCATTCCCCGTGTTTCATCGTTAGATGCAAGGCTTTTGCTTTGATTGACTTATTTCAACACACCTAGTTATCCATACATCATGAACCTACTCTTGCTAAAGAAAATAAAGCCACTATCAAGTCATTATGAAATAATTTTACAGTTCCAAAAGTTCCTCACAAGGTTTTCTTGAAGTAAAATGGTATATTCTCCCATTATAAGAAAAAATAAGCAAGATGAAAAAAGATAATTTCATGTTATACTTTAGCTCTCAAGGCGGAATGCTGCTCCTCTCTTGTAGGAGTAAAAGTTTGCTGGAAGGGAAAAAGTAAAACACAGACTATTTAAAGTTTACCAGTTAAGTGGATAAGGGAGTGAAAACGTGTGTTATCAAGGGGAGTTACAGCGACCATCAAAGAGATGCAGATCTTGTGTTGCGTGGACGCAGGAGGTCTGGGAGACGAGACAAGCAGTGCCAAGGTCAGCATCTATAGTTACAATTGAAGTAACCATCTCACCACCTCAGAAGATAAGCTACAATGCACAAATCTAAGAACGTTGCGATTTTTTCTTTTGCTTATTGATATATCATTTTTCTTTACTTATTTGATATGATACTATCTTAATTTTATATCTAACAACGTCGTGTGAATAGAAACCTTCCGTCCTACACCTGAGCAGTGTCTCAATGCTATCACTGTGTGTTGGGAATAGGGGTGAAACACTTACACAATGGAAAATGATTATCAAAGTTTGTGTCCAGCAGAAAGATGCTAAAACTTTAAAACAACGAACACAACATGATTTCCCTATACGACTCCGAAAACAGTTCAAAAGCTGAGTTCTATAGCGCCTCCACGAAGGTTTTCAGACTCATACTACAGACGGGAAGAAACGCGCGTCAAGCAACATGAGAAAATGCAAACTGGAGTGTCTGGTGTAGTAATGTGTTTAACTCTTTTGAACTTATCAACTGTAGGCTTCCCCTCCACCTCCTCCTGCATCCATTTTTTTTTTTAACAACCTGGGCTTTTTATGGGAATTTATGGGCTAAAAGAGACCACCTAATGGGGACCTCCTATCTGAAAACCCACCCGTTTGGTAACCGTTACCCCGAGTGGATGCCCAATCTCCACTCAGACCGTGGCCAGGATTCGAACCCGTGCGCTCGGGGATCCCAAGCCCCCCAAAGCACAAGCGGTTCCACTGTGCCACGGCGGCCTCGAAAAGATCATCTCTGCACAGCACTCACTCTCAGCTCTCCATTCTCTCCACCTTACTATGTAATACAAGAGTTAACGTGTATCAGAACTCTTTCAACCCTGATAATGGTAAACTCTGAGACTCTTCGTCTTTCTCTTCTTTTCGTCTTCCCCACAACGTGAACTGTTTCATTAGAGGAGTTTCAAGAAGTCTTGAAAAGTAAACTAGCTAATTCTCTCGGTTCTCCTACTGTTTCTTAATTAGGAGCGACATTGTAAACAATCTATTATTACTGTTAGTGTTGTTGTTGTTATTATTATTATTATTATTATTATTATTATTATTATTATTATCATCATCATCATCATCATCATCATCATCATCATCATCATCATCATCATCATCATCATCATCATTTATTGTTGTTGTTATTATTATTTTATCATTATTACTATTATTATTATATATTATCATTATTATTATCATTATTATCATTATCATTATTATTTTTTTATTGTTATCATTATTATTATCACCGTTGCTATTGTTATGATTGTTGTTATTGTTGACATTGTTGACATTTTCTACCGTTGGTCGGTCTCTCTAACATGTAAAGTAAAGAAAAAAAGAGGTAAACGCATCACCCATTTATTCACCTAATTTTTACTTTGTACGTGCTGTGAAAATAACGTATTGTGTGCAGCTCAAACTATGGTCAATACAACTATCTACGTCTGCTCTTGTCTTTCTATTTGTCTATCTGTCTATCCGACTATCGTTCCATTCTTGGGTTTGTCTCTAAACAGTAAATAATCATTTCCCATAATGGTATTGCTCTCTACTACTACTCTTATTCTATTAATTTTTTCTCTTGTCGTTTTATTAGTCTCTCTCTCTCTCTCTCTCTCTCTCTCTCTCTCTCTCTCTCTCTCTCTCTCTCTCTCTCTCTCTCTCTCTCTCTCTCTCTCTCTCATGATTTCTGACAGTAGTAGTAGTAGTAGTAGTAGTAGTAGTAGTAGTAGTAGTAGTAGTAGTGGTAGTAGTAGTAGTAGTAGTAGTAGTAGTAGTAGTAGTGCATTCAAAGCTGTAGTAGCGTAGCTCTTATAAGAATAAAAAGACTTTATCCAGACCCCACTGGGTCCCCCTTCCCCCACAACCCAGCCAGAATGAAGTATCTGATTGGTCGCCCCAGCTTGAAGTAACAGGTTGGAGTTAAGCGACCCGCTGTTATAATTCTCATTTCAAGCTAAATATTATCGCTGTGTATGTTCTGCGAGCCATATAGTAGTAAATACAGCAGCAAGTCGGCCACTCCCGAGGATTGCACCAGGGGAGCAGCACAGCGAACCCGCCAAGCAACAGAGCACCGTCAGTCACACTGGAGGCTGTGGGTGGTGTTGTCAGTGATCCACAGAAAGAAATGGAGCAAAACACCTCCCGCCCAATGACTGACGAGGAGGAGGGTCGATGCTGCCGAGGCTGCTTCGGCTGGCTCTTCAGGCTCTTACGGAGGAGGCGCGGACGACGCTCCAGGAGAAGCCTGCGCGACATCCAAAACGAGCCTGGCTTTGAGGTAATGTCACAAGAGCCAGAAGACGTGAATGTCGCCGAAGTACAGGTGGAGGAGGAGCAAGTCTTGCTGGAGGATGAGAGCGTCATGGAAAAAGGTATGAAACCCGACGCTGTCTTGACTTGGGCCGAGGAAGTCGAGGAAGCAGAGAAGAAAGGGTTGGACGTTTTTGCTCCATACAGTGAGGCCCTCCTGGAGGTACTGCGTCATTTTCCTCCCACCACGTTCCCGGAGCAAGGTGAGGCCAGGAGCACTGTGGCCACCATGACGAGCGCAGCGAGGCGCAGGGCACGCAGAAAGACACTGCGGGCGGCCCACAAACTGAAAACTGAGACTCGCCCAACGGATGTAGCGGTCACCACTGAGACCGGCGAAGAGCAAATAGACACGACCGAGATCGCCGCCTCAGAGGAAAGCGAGGCCGACGTTGTCACCGTGACGACCGGCAAGATGACCGCCTGCCAGAGGCGCAGGGCGCGCAGAAAGGCAGTAGCAGCAGTCCGTAACCAGAAAGGCGAGGCTCACCCATCGTAAGCCGCGATTACTGCTGCTGCTGTCAACGAGATCACGGCCTGAGCGCAAGGCGAGGCCAGCGTAGCGAGAACAGAGACGAGCGAGGTAACCGCGTCACCGGAAAGGGAGGCCGTTACAGCAACGCACGAGCTGGAACTGGGCGCCGCGTCCACTTTGTTGTTTGTATTGCCACAGAAGAGGACTCTTTAGTTTTGTGATGTACGTGTGTTGTTAGTTTTGTATCACCACAGAAGAGGACGATGTAGTTTTGTGTTGCACGTGTCTGTTGTTAGTTTTAGTTTTATGATGTATGTGTGTTGTTACAGTTTTGTATCGCCACAGAAGAGGACGATGAAGTTTTGTGTTGCCCGTGTGTATTGTTGCAGTTTTGTATCGCCATAGGAGAGGACGATGTAGTTCTGTGATTTACTCTGAGTTACAGTGTGATCTCTGCCACAAAGTGAAGCAGATACCTCCAGAAAGAAGAAAACGGCATCGGTGTAATTTTATGATGTATTTCTGAGTTTTGTATCATTAAAGAGGAAGGCGCTTTAGTTTTGTGATGCAGGTGTGTCACACAGTTTTGTATCGCCACAGAAGAGGACGATGTAGTTTTGTGATGTACTTGTGAGTTACAGTGTGATCTTTGGTAATCTCCTGCCACAAAGTGAGGCAGATACCTCCAGAAAGAAGAGGACACCTTTACTTTCGTAGGTAATGCACGCCTGTGTTCATTTTGGTAATGCATGTGCATATTTTGAAAGTTCAACAGTGAAACAAAGCTTCCCAGAATTCAATTCACGTTGTTCTGTCTTGATGTAGTAAAGAAAAGTGACAACGAGCTACTCTGGAATGAGTACCAAGATAAATGAGTTCAGAGGCAGCAACATTTCTATATATCAAACTTAATATACTGAAGGAAATAGGGTTTGAGACAAAAACATTCTTCTTTTTTCTTATACATTAAACCCAATATACTGTTGGAAGTAGTGCTCTCGGCAGCAACATTCTCCCCTTCTTTTCTATACATCAGCAAATAAGCAACGTTTTCTTCCTGTCACTACTTAAATACATCACAAACACAAGTCTCCATCTACTGAGACACTCCATGCAGGTCCTCATCCCGGATAAAAGGGGGAGGCTTACATAAGGATGGGTATTCAGCATATCACCATACAAGCATAATCCACAGCAAAACACTAGGTGAGATACTTTCGTCTGAAGCGTTGAAGAGACGCAATACTCTCCCTTGACATAGAGCCATAGATTGCCTGGGCATTTATGAAGCCTCTGGTGGGCCATGAAATCCATGACAGCCACTTCTAAAAGGCCAGGGTGAAGCTATAGCTGTGGTAGCTACGTGGTAAAATGACTGGCTCGTGGTCGTAATAGCGCGAGTTCGATCCTGACCCGTGGCACTTACTTGGTGAGATTGGCCACACACTGACATGTCTGCCTTAACGACCCTTAATAGTGTGTGGTAATAGCTGTGAGAACTATTTCCTTACTTATAGGGTGCTAAGGTGTCTCAGCCAACAACCACTGAACTTTGGTTGTTGGTGAGTACGATACCCCTGTTGTTATCTGGGCGTGGTTACAATCGCTCCATTATAATTTCCTAGCTTTATACATATCTGTGTCTCTCGCTGCCTCTTGAAGCCCCACCATGACTATCTGCTGATGGATAATTCTGCAACAGCCATCAATTGAATAGAAGGCTATTTGTTTATTCAATCATTCGTCTTTTACTTTTCTTTCCTTGAATAATAGCATTTTGATTTGATGATGACATTTAGATGGTCTATGCTTCAACAGCTCCTTTTAGTGGATTATTTCAATTGCAGCTATGTCAATTCATCTTCCACTGACTCAATAAACAACTCGCAAAATTACTCCAATTCTTTCTTTCGCCTTTTTGTTCTCATCATGGTGTCTTGTCCTGCACTATTGTTTTTCTCCCTTTATTCCTCTCTATTGTCAGCTTCTGTGGCTCCCATCCCCTACAGCTCCACCGAAACCTCACTGGCTCCACTTTCCTTCATTCAATTTTCTCCATTCTTTCAAGCATTTCATTTTCTTCTTACCAGATACCCAAACAATCAAAGTTCCGTTTTTATCACCTCAGTAATGCATTCCACTCTTCCTCTCCTCACTGCTCAATCCATAGATATAATACGAAGGTTGTCATTCACACATTTATCTCCCGTCTTTGCCAATTGTTTTCAGTGCTTCTGTTCCGTTTCAAACATAATCAACAGTCCCCTATCTTTTAAAATTTTCTTGTACTATCTTGTCATTACAAACCCCTCGAACTTCTCCGTTCCTTTAAATCAGGTTCTATTCTCTTAAACTGCTTCATATCCTCCTGATGTATCATTGACCCAAAGTACTCGAGTTCCCCCTTCATTTCCGCCACGCCCCACCCCCCTCCCATACCTTTGTAAACTTGCGACTCGCCAACTTTCCCCACACATTACCTTTCTTCACCTCCCTTCTAAAGACTTACCAGTGCAACTCCCCTCTGTAATACTATTCTTTGTGGATGTCTGCCACCATTCATCAGTTGTAAGCAATCGCTATCCCTTTACCTCTATTTCAGCTACCACGCATCCCTCAAATACCTGACTGCTGACCCCACTCCCATCTGAAAACTCAGGGCACTGCCATATGTATGAAGGTCCATATTCTGACACGCTCCGCCCATTCTCCACTATTTTTTTCAAGGACCACAGGGTTTACAAGCAGAGTTTCAGAGGGTTTCTCATGTTACGAAGTAACCTAGGTCATTTGTCTTTAGAGCCATAAAAACACCCTTGAAAACTTGTCACTTAAATAGGAGCCCTTCGAAATAGTGGTGGAGCGCTGAAGTGTCTGAATATGAACAGTAGTCTTCACACTAGACCTTATTTCTCCCAACGTTCTTACCTCTCTATACTAATCAGTTCTTGCGTCAATACATTTCCAACATTTTCAATACATTTCTTCCTCAAGCACTTGGCATATATTGCAGCCAAATTTCCTCCAGGTCTAAATATGGACAATACCTCTCATTTTACTTCTAGACTAAACCGCTGAATATACACTGCATCAATTGATCCTCTACCTTATAAATATTAACTGCATATAATCAAATTTCTATTTTTTCTAATCTCCACAATACTAATGTCTGCGGTCTCAAAAAATGAACATTCATAAGTTCCTCTACCTTCTATATAAAACTTATGGTATGTAATCAAATCTCTCAAAAATACTCCATTTACGAGTGTAATACCACATGCCTCTTCCAAGTAACGTCTGTATTGCTTGAAATTCAAACCGCCCTATACGACTCACTTGACAAATTTTATTCCCTCAACATTGTCCATAAAAACTAACCAATAAATAAAAATCATTTGCAAAGTACATATAATTATAATAATTAAATTATAGGTTTGATTTTATAAATAAAGAAAATGCAATCATACTTTATTGTTGCTTTCACACACTTCCTAATGTTGCAAAGATCTTAGCAACATTAGTATTAATTTATACTTTATCTTGCATGCATAAAATTCATTATGTGCAATACATGAAATAAAATAGCTGAATGACTAAAAATATCTATATACTGCGATTCAATTGTCTTGGTTTTGCCTGGCTAATTATATGGTAGTAGGACATCCATAAAACAGATATTTTAAAAGATGAAACATAAGTATGACATATCTCAATATTACATTGTCTTATTCAAAATTAAATACATACCTGTTACGTCACTAATGTGGACCTGAAAAGAAGAACAACTATGTAAGGAAATTTTGGTAACCAATATTATTCCATTGGTGAAATAAAAGTCAGGCTCAATGAAATATCAACAGCATAAAATGCGTTGGAAATCTGAAGACCGTCATGAGATTTTGTCATCCTTCGAAAATATCTATCAACATGAATTTCAATCAAAACTTTCTATTCAACATACCTCTCCAACAGTGTTTTGCTAACAACTGATGTGATGTCAGGACTGCTTTCCTCCAGGCATGTAGGCACTCTGAAGGAAACAAAATCATTTTAAAATCTATAAATACTACTCCAGGTCTTTGAGCACTTAGTGGCATCAGTATCATATTTATTTCATTAATATCAATGTAGGTAAGGAGTGATCATCCTGAAATCAACCTACTCAAAATGCTATGCTAAAACAAGACAATTCTAAAGCAATACTTTTAAAGAATGCCACTTCAATGACCATGTCACTATTCAATCTCACATACCAGCATATCAAGCATCTCTCCACAAGCCAGCATCTTTGTGCTTCCAATCTGAAAGAAAAATTGGAGCATTCAAAACTATGTATCACCTATATCAAGCCACGGATATGCACATCATCCAATATGAGACTAATTCTCAAACAAATCTATCATTAAGAGTAATAAATCTCAAAAAATACAACTGTAAATCACTCCTATTCTTAATTACCATAATATATCCTATGAAATGTAGATCGTCTAGAAGCCAGAAGGAATAATTCCAACAAGCGGGGTCAAGACTTACGTTGTTTTAGCATCATTAATATTGCTCTTTTGTGATACAAGTGACCACAAAAGAGTTTTGCGCGCAGATGCATATTACAAATTAGTGACAGTAGATTTTCAGTCTTACCAATTGAGTTTCAAGAGTCCACTGTTGCAAGGATACCAGCTATGACAAGACAGCATTCTCTATGTGTAACCTTCCACAATCCACCTGAAAGAAAACATGATCAGCCCAATGCCTGCTTCTTAATCATAATCAATCACAATACTATGTTCGGAATATGAATTCTACTAAAATAAGGCCATTCTAGAGCAATAATTTTCAAGAATAATGTCACTACAATGCCATCAATCTGATCTGCCCCACATCACTGTTCAAACTCGCATACAAAAACATTCAATAATAAGACCACAAGAGAGAGAGAGAGAGAGAGAAAGCAGAGGAGAGAAGAGGAAGGGGATTTAGATACAGATGAAAACTGGACTTGACCCTGAAATGTAGTAGATCTCTAGGAAGCTGGAAGGAATAATTCCAAAAAGCGGGGTAAGATTTACGTTGTTTTAGCATCATTAATATTGCTCTTTTGTGGTGTAAGTGACCACAGAAGAGTTTTGCGCGCAGATGCATATTACAAATTAGTGACAGTGGGTTTTATGAAGTCTTACCAATTGTAAGTTTCGAGGAGTCCATTGTTGCCCGGGTATGACAAGACAACTTCCTCTTATGTATTATCTTCCACAGTCCACCTGAAAGAAACTCAACACAATCACCCCAATGCATGGGTCTTAATTAAATAATCTACATCTAATTATAGTCAGACATTGTGATTTTTTGGTTGGTTTCATTAAGATCAAAATCGCAAGAAAATCATCCTTCGATTAAACCACCACCACCATGCAGCCATGGAGGAACAGGTTCTAATCTATCATACAACATTCACCTGCATTGATCAACAGCTTAGTGTTCCTACTTACAATCTGAAATTTTACCTCAAGGAACATCAGGCAGTTCAGTATTTAATTATCCATGTAAAGTTCATCATAATTAAAATGTAACCAGTCATTAAATCCCAACCCATACAGACGACTAACTCCAATTGGTCATTAAAATACATAAATGCTCGTGGATGACAGCAAAGACAGACCGTAAGTGTATAACATATTCTTGTATATAAATGTGTAATTAAACTCTTACTTAACTCTGATTCAAATATCAAATCCAACTTACCTATCAAATTTTACTTTTACAAGGCAATTCAATCTTGGTATCCATGGTCTGAAATTAAATTGAAAAAATGTTACAATCTGAAGGAAATTTCAACAAGTTTTTTTAATACTTCATGTCCTCAGTTCTCCAAGGTAAGATTTGGAACTTCCATTCTTCAGTCAAGTTTGAAAAAGCAATGTCATCATAATCAGTATCTTTTAATATTGTTAATTTACCAAAGAAAAGGTGTACAGATCTTAAAAAGATAAAATAGATAATTTCAGTGTTTAGTTTAGTATCTAATTAACCTGCAATATATAGCATCTAAACTCTACTAGTGATAAGATGTTCAATTCACACCAATAGAAATAAATGAAAGGAACTTAAAATAAGCTTACCTGAAACATTGACTAAAGACCTGGCTTGTTTAAGACAATCACTTCACTGAGCAAAAACCTGTGAAAGGAAAAAATATGAACATTATAATAACATAAGCTATAAATGGACCCACAAAAATTGAAGACAATGTTATCAAAATTTAATTCCACAAAGTTCATGAAGAAAAAGCCATGGACAACTCACACCCATCTTATCATTTTGACTTATGTCACACACAAATCAGAAATAATTTGTGAGTTTTGCTTTTCCCCAAGAAAGCTGATCAAACGAGTCATACCCAACAAGTCTGATGGATGAATGTTTGGGGAAGACTATACACACTATGCAATCAATATTAAATATCACTGAAATTCACTGTCAATGTCATATATAAGACCTTGTTAACTCAACAGCATTTACAAGATATTCATTAGTTCAAATGGCATATATTTTGCATATCATCTCAACCAACCAAAGGATTGGATGATTGGGGCATCTTGAAGTGATAATAAAACAGAGGAAAAATCAACATGAAAACACCAAAACCAATCTATGATGAAATTGAACACAGAACTGTGATAGTGTAAAAAACACATGTTAGGCACTGCAGGAAATGGAATTAGTGATATCAGTATTGATCAATAATGCATTAGGCAGATGACAGTGCAAACAATCATATTGTATACAAAATTTGTCTTACAAAATTAATTTACACTTATAATCTTAAGAACATTTCAATTTACAATATACAGGTAGGAAATATAAAATAAACATTTGCTTACCTTAATTCATTTCCAATGTTACACCGAGCTTCAAAGCTAAATAAACCTGCAAAGACAGAAAATCAAACTTTCTATTATCTATACAACACTACTGAAGTACACACACACAAGAATTCTAATCAGTACAAAAGATTGACATCAAACTTCAGCCGAAAGATGGTGTGAAATCCATCATGCTAACTCCAATAGCAACAAAATTGTAGTAGTTAAGTACATACCTGCCATGCTGTTACAAATGCTTCACCTTTCTCCTACACACAATCTGAAATACAAAACCACCATGAAATATAAACCAAAGGACCACTTCCCCTCACACAAAATAATACAATCAGCATCAACATTATCAACAGTTAAGATTGCGTTGGAAATCTGAAGACCGTCGTCGATAATTGTCATCCTTGGAACTTATAACAAATTAATATTACATCAAATTACAGCATAAATTAACTTCCTTTTCTCCAACAAGCCTTACCTTCATCAAAGCAGGCAATGCATCTTCCTTGAAGGTAGCACCACATGAAAACCTACAAAGAAAAGAAATCAATAGGAAAAATAAAGTTAACTATAGGATAGCTCCTAACAAACCAAACCCTCAAATAGTGATACGCACACATGTCAGTTTTTCTACAAAAATTGGCAGATACCTTGCTAAGTAACAATTCTGTGGTATATTAGAATGACAAAATAAATCAGATTTAAGGTGTCAAGTTACCATCCCATGAAATCTTACTTTGTAAGTAGATCGTACTTGAAGTATGCAATGTTTAAAAAATTTAAGTTCTACAAACCATCTTTGAGGAGCAAACTAAGTCAATACAATGCCTAAATATTGTTTAAAAGTGCCAACTCTGAATCATTTAGAACTAAGATTCCTCCATCAGGTAAAATTTGTCCTAAACTAGATAATATAAAAGTCCAAGACTTGAAATGATTTATTAGTCCTACACTAGATAATTCATACTATAGGAACATCAGTCGCTCAAAAGGTAAAATATTTATCCACACTATAACCAATTGAGTCTTCTAAACTGAAATAGCTAGTTTTGTCAAAGAAGATCTAAAGAGGCCCAGGCTCAAGCCAGGATCTGCTGGTTAATCTTTGTTGTTCTCCCATTGGGCAAATAGCTTGAGTCATGTATTGAAACAGCTGATTACCAATGGTTCTGTGTACATGTAATGCAAGACACTTGCCATAGATGCACAATGTCCTATCGCAGGAGTACATCACTTTCACTACTATTGCTATAAAAGTTCCCACACTGTTTGGAAATTCGGATTTCTTTATGATTCTTCCTTTAGTCAAAAGAAACAGATGGCTCACATCAATCATATAAAAATGCTATAAATCAGTTCCTTAATTAAGTCTCATTGACACCTCACAATACATAAAGAACTTTATAAAACAATGCTCACCCTTCGCCACCTTCCACCGAGTCAGTTTCACTCATCAGGAATGCTTCATTGCTAAACTAATAGTTTTCCATCTCAAACTCCTGCTTTGTCAGTAATGCAAGTCAACTGAAAGGTAAAAAAAAAATGGTTAAGCTTAGTAATTACAAAAAATTTCTTGAAACTCAATTTGAAATCAGTTAAGTAAAGTTGACATCAAACTTCAGGCGAAAGATGGTTTAGTCATCATTAACTATGAGGCATCCATCAATACATTACTATATACACACCAATACTCTCCTCTTGTTTCCAGCAAAAGCAAAAATACATACTCAAATATCACCGCTCTTCAAAATATATTCCTTCTCCATGTTATTCCTTCATTCTTTCCACACACACACACACACACACACTTGATCAAGCACCACTCCCTTATGTAGCTAAAGCTTATTAATTTACCAGTTCTTGCCCCTGAATAACACTAGTATTCAAGTCCATATCTTGGAAGTTTAATTTACTTCATGACGGCTAAAGGAAAGATTACAAGGGTTACTCACATGAATTTCTTCCTTGTCCCCACATCAGGTCCTCAGGTGCTCTAGAAAAAAAAAATTCTTAAGCACAGTCCTCCTAAGAGCCCCATTATGGGTCTTCAATAAGGCCTCAGACAGGCAGGAGTAATTCAACAGTAATTCAGTAAAATTAATGCGAACCAATCTCCAGTATCATCACATTACAATAAAGCTGATTGAAATGATATTCTATACCAATTAATTCTCATCCCTCATCTCCATGGTTTGAACTATGAAATTAGTTATACAGTAAAATAAAATTGACATTGCTAAACAGCTTCTATAATCAACATAAAGGAATCATTCAGCACAGGTACACAAAGTAACAAGACTTTAACCAGAGAGAGAGAGAGAGAGAGAGAGAGAGAGAGAGAGAGAGAGAGAGAGAGAGAGAGAGAGAGAGAGAGAGAGAATGACCTGAGTTAAGACTGTTCCCTTGGAACAATACCAAGGAAGACAGCATGGTGTACTTACAGGAATGGCAAAGATCAAGGCCTGGATCAGAGTATTCCTTCCACCTTGCCTGTTGAGAAAGGAAACCTTTATAAGTATGTATATTGACGCTCAACTTCTAAATTTTCATGTATATCACCTCAGCTTTTCCCATCATCAAATGTTTTTCAGAGACTCTAGTCTGAATAATGGTGAGATTTCATCATAAACAAGATCATTAGTCCACTTAGTCAACAGTTACAAATCAACTTAAATTTGACACTTACATGAAGCCATGCTATGCTGCATACCCTGTGGTTCTCACATACATGTATTTTGTTCAACACCACCTGCTTCTTGGACATTCTGTAATACAAATAGCAGTTTCAATAAAGGTAAATCTGGTATAGTAATAACTAATCATCAAATCATTTAACAAATTATACATTAATGAACCAGTACACAAATGTACGAGAAGTATTGGAAGACCAAGGCTATGCCAGGATCAGCTGATGTTCTCAATTTTTCTCCCATCGTGCAAAAGCATGTAACCAAAAACATGTTACAGCCAATTTAAGATGGGAACAATATAAAGTAAAGATATTCCATTACTGACAACATCAGTGCAATATATTTATTCCCTACAATGTAGTGCCTTCAAATGTCACTACATAGATGTCTTCAAGATAAGTGGACAAATTAATAAATATTCCACAAATAACTTATTCACTGTCAATCATTAAAAATTAATTACAAGTTAAAAATGAGCATTACATAATCATACATAGTTTCACAAAAAAATAAATAAATACTGAAAACACTCACCTTCACACCTGTAGCAGCAACTTCCCAAAAATGCCCCGTACACTGAAACAAGAATACAAGATTAATATCAAGCAAGGTTACCCACCAAACCTTGGGTATTAAGTTAACTAAATGTTCCAGTTACAATGTACCACAAAATCTTTCCATTAAAGCCACCAAGACAGTAATGTTCTGTTACAGTGCCTTTTTCTCCCAACATTGGAATGATGTAACCAAGATGATTACATCAATGGAATTGTTGGGCAGCTAGCTTCCTTACAACCTGCTTAGTTACTATTTTGCTACCTTACAATCATATGGAATGCTTTCCCAAAGTATCCAAAATGTGCTCCACTGACAAGTATCTTAAAATCTGGAAGGCATGCAACAGGTGCAGAAAACATCACAAAATGGTGATCCCTATAATACAAACCACTGACTTTGTAAGGGAATTATTTATAATACATCGGCATTTATAATACATCCCTCCCACAATCCACTTTATATTCCAAAGTATCAAACCTAATCTAATGAAAGAAATCACACCACTGGGCTTTGAAAAACTTTTGCCACACTCCTGAGTGCTATTACAGGCATAATACAGACTTGCCATGCAATTTTTCTACATTTACATAAAGGTCAACAACCTTTCCACATATGTTAGTTATGTGGTTGAATCTGAGGCGGCTGTAATCGGATTTATCCCATCAACGATAAAGATAAGTATCCTAGACAAGACAGCTCTGGTTTGGTGGAAGGTGGTTTAAGGGTCCATACATTTCAGATGAGCCTCAAACAGTTGAACACCAAAATGTACCAAGGAAGAAGCATCATCTGAGGTTAAAGGACTGGTGTAGATGTAATATTTCACCCAATGCTCCCAGGATGGCATTTCGCTCAAATCCAATCAGCAGCAAGAACCTGCTTTTGACACGCCTGCCGTAATCTGGAATTAGCTAAGCGCAGATCTCTACATCCGGCGCCGGCACTCGTGGAGAATTGGGGTCCCAGGGAGTGATGACTGGGCCTGTGGAGCTGCCCTTTTTACCATGTGTTACCACGTGACTAAAGGATGCCGTATTAAAACCACATGCGTGTAACCGTGTCCATCGCGCGATGTAAAATTCATTATATTTCACACCCACCGAGCGGGGCCGAAATTTGCTCCATTGGCGAGCGTCATCGGTGTTAGTTGTCTCACACTGGCGAGGCTCAAACTGATGATTTGCGCCGCAAACGAATAACATTCGTTCAAAACACAAAGATCTACCAGGGAAAAATAGATTTGATCCCCGCTAGGTTACGTTAGTTCGTATGTTTTAGCTCAGAGCACTGCTGGCCACAGACGTTCAGTTACCCTCGAGACACGACACGGGGCGGTGTTGCCGGGTGACTAGTCCCACGTCCAGCAGTGCTCTGAGCTAAAACATACGAACTAACGTAACCTAGCGGGGATCAAATCTATTTTTCCCTGGTAGATCTTTGTGTTTTGAACGAATGTTATTCGTTTGCGGCGCAAATCATCAGTTTGAGCCTCGCCAGTGTGAGACAACTAACACCGATGACGCTCGCCAATGGAGCAAATTTCGGCCCCGCTCGGTGGGTGTGAAATATAATGAATTTTACATCGCGCGATGGACACGGTTACACGCATGTGGTTTTAATACGGCATCCTTTAGTCACGTGGTAACACATGGTAAAAAGGGCAGCTCCACAGGCCCAGTCATCACTCCCTGGGACCCCAATTCTCCACGAGTGCCGGCGCCGGATGTAGAGATCTGCGCTTAGCTAATTCCAGATTACGGCAGGCGTGTCAAAAGCAGGTTCTTGCTGCTGATTGGATTTGAGCGAAATGCCATCCTGGGAGCATTGGGTGAAATATTACATCTACACCAGTCCTTTAACCTCAGATGATGCTTCTTCCTTGGTACATTTTGGTGTTCAACTGTTTGAGGCTCATCTGAAATGTATGGACCCTTAAACCACCTTCCACCAAACCAGAGCTGTCTTGTCTAGGATACTTATCTTTATCGTTGATGGGATAAATCCGATTACAGCCGCCTCAGATTCAACCACATAACTAACATATGTGGAAAGGTTGTTGACCTTTATGTAAATGTAGAAAAATTGCATGGCAAGTCTGTATTATGCCTGTAATAGCACTCAGGAGTGTGGCAAAAGTTTTTCAAAGCCCAGTGGTGTGATTTCTTTCATTAGATTAGGTTTGATACTTTGGAATATAAAGTGGATTGTGGGAGGGATGTATTATAAATGCCGATGTATTATAAATAATTCCCTTACAAAGTCAGTGGTTTGTATTATAGGGATCACCATTTTGTGATGTTTTCTGCACCTGTTGCATGCCTTCCAGATTTTAAGATACTTGTCAGTGGAGCACATTTTGGATACTTTGGGAAAGCATTCCATATGATTGTAAGGTAGCAAAATAGTAACTAAGCAGGTTGTAAGGAAGCTAGCTGCCCAACAATTCCATTGATGTAATCATCTTGGTTACATCATTCCAATGTTGGGAGAAAAAGGCACTGTAACAGAACATTACTGTCTTGGTGGCTTTAATGGAAAGATTTTGTGGTACATTGTAACTGGAACATTTAGTTAACTTAATACCCAAGGTTTGGTGGGTAACCTTGCTTGATATTAATCTTGTATTCTTGTTTCAGTGTACGGGGCATTTTTGGGAAGTTGCTGCTACAGGTGTGAAGGTGAGTGTTTTCAGTATTTATTTATTTTTTTGTGAAACTATGTATGATTATGTAATGCTCATTTTTAACTTGTAATTAATTTTTAATGATTGACAGTGAATAAGTTATTTGTGGAATATTTATTAATTTGTCCACTTATCTTGAAGACATCTATGTAGTGACATTTGAAGGCACTACATTGTAGGGAATAAATATATTGCACTGATGTTGTCAGTAATGGAATATCTTTACTTTATATTGTTCCCATCTTAAATTGGCTGTAACATGTTTTTGGTTACATGCTTTTGCACGATGGGAGAAAAATTGAGAACATCAGCTGATCCTGGCATAGCCTTGGTCTTCCAATACTTCTCGTACATTTGTGTACTGGTTCATTAATGTATAATTTGTTAAATGATTTGATGATTAGTTATTACTATACCAGATTTACCTTTATTGAAACTGCTATTTGTATTACAGAATGTCCAAGAAGCAGGTGGTGTTGAACAAAATACATGTATGTGAGAACCACAGGGTATGCAGCATAGCATGGCTTCATGTAAGTGTCAAATTTAAGTTGATTTGTAACTGTTGACTAAGTGGACTAATGATCTTGTTTATGATGAAATCTCACCATTATTCAGACTAGAGTCTCTGAAAAACATTTGATGATGGGAAAAGCTGAGGTGATATACATGAAAATTTAGAAGTTGAGCGTCAATATACATACTTATAAAGGTTTCCTTTCTCAACAGGCAAGGTGGAAGGAATACTCTGATCCAGGCCTTGATCTTTGCCATTCCTGTAAGTACACCATGCTGTCTTCCTTGGTATTGTTCCAAGGGAACAGTCTTAACTCAGGTCATTCTCTCTCTCTCTCTCTCTCTCTCTCTCTCTCTCTCTCTCTCTCTCTCTCTCTCTCTCTCTCTCTCTCTCTCTGGTTAAAGTCTTGTTACTTTGTGTACCTGTGCTGAATGATTCCTTTATGTTGATTATAGAAGCTGTTTAGCAATGTCAATTTTATTTTACTGTATAACTAATTTCATAGTTCAAACCATGGAGATGAGGGATGAGAATTAATTGGTATAGAATATCATTTCAATCAGCTTTATTGTAATGTGATGATACTGGAGATTGGTTCGCATTAATTTTACTGAATTACTGTTGAATTACTCCTGCCTGTCTGAGGCCTTATTGAAGACCCATAATGGGGCTCTTAGGAGGACTGTGCTTAAGAATTTTTTTTTTCTAGAGCACCTGAGGACCTGATGTGGGGACAAGGAAGAAATTCATGTGAGTAACCCTTGTAATCTTTCCTTTAGCCGTCATGAAGTAAATTAAACTTCCAAGATATGGACTTGAATACTAGTGTTATTCAGGGGCAAGAACTGGTAAATTAATAAGCTTTAGCTACATAAGGGAGTGGTGCTTGATCAAGTGTGTGTGTGTGTGTGTGTGTGGAAAGAATGAAGGAATAACATGGAGAAGGAATATATTTTGAAGAGCGGTGATATTTGAGTATGTATTTTTGCTTTTGCTGGAAACAAGAGGAGAGTATTGGTGTGTATATAGTAATGTATTGATGGATGCCTCATAGTTAATGATGACTAAACCATCTTTCGCCTGAAGTTTGATGTCAACTTTACTTAACTGATTTCAAATTGAGTTTCAAGAAATTTTTTGTAATTACTAAGCTTAACCATTTTTTTTTTACCTTTCAGTTGACTTGCATTACTGACAAAGCAGGAGTTTGAGATGGAAAACTATTAGTTTAGCAATGAAGCATTCCTGATGAGTGAAACTGACTCGGTGGAAGGTGGCGAAGGGTGAGCATTGTTTTATAAAGTTCTTTATGTATTGTGAGGTGTCAATGAGACTTAATTAAGGAACTGATTTATAGCATTTTTATATGATTGATGTGAGCCATCTGTTTCTTTTGACTAAAGGAAGAATCATAAAGAAATCCGAATTTCCAAACAGTGTGGGAACTTTTATAGCAATAGTAGTGAAAGTGATGTACTCCTGCGATAGGACATTGTGCATCTATGGCAAGTGTCTTGCATTACATGTACACAGAACCATTGGTAATCAGCTGTTTCAATACATGACTCAAGCTATTTGCCCAATGGGAGAACAACAAAGATTAACCAGCAGATCCTGGCTTGAGCCTGGGCCTCTTTAGATCTTCTTTGACAAAACTAGCTATTTCAGTTTAGAAGACTCAATTGGTTATAGTGTGGATAAATATTTTACCTTTTGAGCGACTGATGTTCCTATAGTATGAATTATCTAGTGTAGGACTAATAAATCATTTCAAGTCTTGGACTTTTATATTATCTAGTTTAGGACAAATTTTACCTGATGGAGGAATCTTAGTTCTAAATGATTCAGAGTTGGCACTTTTAAACAATATTTAGGCATTGTATTGACTTAGTTTGCTCCTCAAAGATGGTTTGTAGAACTTAAATTTTTTAAACATTGCATACTTCAAGTACGATCTACTTACAAAGTAAGATTTCATGGGATGGTAACTTGACACCTTAAATCTGATTTATTTTGTCATTCTAATATACCACAGAAT
>CM035181.1:25871230-25883510 GCA_020233015.1 Callinectes sapidus
ATTCAAACCGCCCTATACGACTCACTTGACAAATGTTATTCCCTCAACATTGTCCATAAAAACTAACCAATAAATAAAAATCATTTGCAAAGTACATATAATTATAATAATTAAATTATAGGTTTGATTTTATAAATAAAGAAAATGCAATCATACTTTATTGTTGCTTTCACACACTTCCTAATGTTGCAAAGATCTTAGCAACATTAGTATTAATTTATACTTTATCTTGCATGCATAAAATTCATTATGTGCAATACATGAAATAAAATAGCTGAATGACTAAAAATATCTATATACTGCGATTCAATTGTCTTGCAGTTTTGCCTGGCTAATTATATGGTAGTAGGACATCCATAAAACAGATATTTTAAAAGATGAAACATAAGTATGACATATCTCAATATTACATTGTCTTATTCAAAATTAAATACATACCTGTTACGTCACTAATGTGGACCTGAAAAGAAGAACAACTATGTAAGGAAATTTTGGTAACCAATATTATTCCATTGGTGAAATAAAAGTCAGGCTCAATGAAATATCAACAGCATAAAATGCGTTGGAAATCTGAAGACCGTCATGAGATTTTGTCATCCTTCGAAAATTTCTATCAACATGAATTTCAATCAAAACTTTCTATTCAACATACCTCTCCAACAGTGTTTTGCTAACAACTGATGTGATGTCAGGACTGCTTTCCTCCAGGCATGTAGGCACTCTGAAGGAAACAAAATCATTTTAAAATCTATAAATACTACTCCAGGTCTTTGAGCACTTAGTGGCATCAGTATCATATTTATTTCATTAATATCAATGTAGGTAAGGAGTGATCATCCTGAAATCAACCTACTCAAAATGCTATGCTAAAACAAGACAATTCTAAAGCAATACTTTTAAAGAATGCCACTTCAATGACCATGTCACTATTCAATCTCACATACCAGCATATCAAGCATCTCTCCACAAGCCAGCATCTTTGTGCTTCCAATCTGAAAGAAAAATTGGAGCATTCAAAACTATGTATCACCTATATCAAACCATGGATATGCACATCATCCAATATGAGACTAATTCTCAAACAAATCTATCATTAAGAGTAATAAATCTCAAAAAATACAACTGTAAATCACTCCTATTCTTAATTACCATAATATATCCTATGAAATGTAGATCGTCTAGAAGCCGGAAGGAATAATTCCAACAAGCGGGGTCAAGACTTACGTTGTTTTAGCATCATTAATATTGCTCTTTTGTGATACAAGTGACCACAAAAGAGTTTTGCGCGCAGATGCATATTACAAATTAGTGACAGTAGATTTTCAGTCTTACCAATTGAGTTTCAAGAGTCCACTGTTGCAAGGATACCAGCTATGACAAGACAGCATTCTCTATGTGTAACCTTCCACAATCCACCTGAAAGAAAACATGATCAGCCCAATGCCTGCTTCTTAATCATAATCAATCACAATACTATGTTCGGAATATGAATTCTACTAAAATAAGGCCATTCTAGAGCAATAATTTTCAAGAATAATGTCACTACAATGCCATCAATCTGATCTGCCCCACATCACTGTTCAAACTCGCATACAAAAACATTCAATAATAAGACCACAAGAGAGAGAGAGAGAGAAAGCAGAGGAGAGAAGAGGAAGGGGATTTAGATACAGATGAAAAACTGGACTTGACCCTGAAATGTAGTAGATCTCTAGAAGCTGGAAGGAATAATTCCAAAAAGCGGGGTAAGATTTACGTTGTTTTAGCATCATTAATATTGCTCTTTTGTGGTGTAAGTGACCACAGAAGAGTTTTGCGCGCAGATGCATATTACAAATTAGTGACAGTGGGTTTTATGAAGTCTTACCAATTGTAAGTTTCGAGGAGTCCATTGTTGCCCGGGTATGACAAGACAACTTCCTCTTATGTATCATCTTCCACAGTCCACCTGAAAGAAACTCAACACAATCACCCCAATGCATGGGTCTTAATTAAATAGTCTACATCTAATTATAGTCAGACATTGTGATTTTTTGGTTGGTTTCATTAAGATCAAAATCGCAAGAAAATCATCCTTCGATTAAACCACCACCACCATGCAGCCATGGAGGAACAGGTTCTAATCTATCATACAACATTCACCTGCATTGATCAACAGCTTAGTGTTCCTACTTACAATCTGAAATTTTACCTCAAGGAACATCAGGCAGTTCAGTATTTAATTATCCATGTAAAGTTCATCATAATTAAAATGTAACCAGTCATTAAATCCCAACCCATACAGACGACTAACTCCAATTGGTCATTAAAATACATAAATGCTCGTGGATGACAGCAAAGACAGACCGTAAGTGTATAACATATTCTTGTATATAAATGTGTAATTAAACTCTTACTTAACTCTGATTCAAATATCAAATCCAACTTACCTATCAAATTTTACTTTTACAAGGCAATTCAATCTTGGTATCCATGGTCTGAAATTAAATTGAAAAAATGTTACAATCTGAAGGAAATTTCAACAAGTTTTTTTAATACTTCATGTCCTCAGTTCTCCAAGGTAAGATTTGGAACTTCCATTCTTCAGTCAAGTTTGAAAAAGCAATGTCATCATAATCAGTATCTTTTAATATTGTTAATTTACCAAAGAAAAGGTGTACAGATCTTAAAAAGATAAAATAGATAATTTCAGTGTTTAGTTTAGTATCTAATTAACCTGCAATATATAGCATCTAAACTCTACTAGTGATAAGATGTTCAATTCACACCAATAGAAATAAATGAAAGGAACTTAAAATAAGCTTACCTGAAACATTGACTAAAGACCTGGCTTGTTTAAGACAATCACTTCACTGAGCAAAAACCTGTGAAAGGAAAAAATATGAACATTATAATAACATAAGCTATAAATGGACCCACAAAAATTGAAGACAATGTTATCAAAATTTAATTCCACAAAGTTCATGAAGAAAAAGCCATGGACAACTCACACCCATCTTATCATTTTGACTTATGTCACACACAAATCAGAAATAATTTGTGAGTTTTGCTTTTCCCCAAGAAAGCTGATCAAACGAGTCATACCCAACAAGTCTGATGGATGAATGTTTGGGGAAGACTATACACACTATGCAATCAATATTAAATATCACTGAAATTCACTGTCAATGTCATAAGACCTTGTTAACTCAACAGCATTTACAAGATATTCATTAGTTCAAATGGCATATATTTTGCATATCATCTCAACCAACCAAAGGATTGGATGATTGGGGCATCTTGAAGTGATAATAAAACAAGAGGAAAAATCAACATGAAAACACCAAAACCAATCTATGATGAAATTGAACACAGAACTGTGATAGTGTAAAAAACACATGTTAGGCACTGCAGGAAATGGAATTAGTGATATCAGTATTGATCAATAATGCATTAGGCAGATGACAGTGCAAACAATCATATTGTATACAAAATTTGTCTTACAAAATTAATTTACACTTATAATCTTAAGAACATTTGAATTTACAATATACAGGTAGGAAATATAAAATAAACATTTGCTTACCTTAATTCATTTCCAATGTTACACCGAGCTTCAAAGCTAAATAAACCTGCAAAGACAGAAAATCAAACTTTCTATTATCTATACAACACTACTGAAGTACACACACACAAGAATTCTAATCAGTACAAAAGATTGACATCAAACTTCAGCCGAAAGATGGTGTGAAATCCATCATGCTAACTCCAATAGCAACAAAATTGTAGTAGTTAAGTACATACCTGCCATGCTGTTACAAATGCTTCACCTTTCTCCTACACACAATCTGAAATACAAAACCACCATGAAATATAAACCAAAGGACCACTTCCCCTCACACAAAATAATACAATCAGCATCAACATTATCAACAGTTAAGATTGCGTTGGAAATCTGAAGACCGTCGTCGATAATTGTCATCCTTGGAACTTATAACAAATTAATATTACATCAAATTACAGCATAAATTAACTTCCTTTTCTCCAACAAGCCTTACCTTCATCAAAGCAGGCAATGCATCTTCCTTGAAGGTAGCACCACATGAAAACCTACAAAGAAAAGAAATCAATAGGAAAAATAAAGTTAACTATAGGATAGCTCCTAACAAACCAAACCCTCAAATAGTGATACGCACACCTCATGTCAGTTTTTCTACAAAAATTGGCAGATACCTTGCTAAGTAACAATCCTGTGGTATATTAGAATGACAAAATAAATCAGATTTAAGGTGTCAAGTTACCATCCCATGAAATCTTACTTTGTAAGTAGATCGTACTTGAAGTATGCAATGTTTAAAAAATTTAAGTTCTACTAACCATCTTTGAGGAGCAAACTAAGTCAATACAATGCCTAAATATTGTTTAAAAGTGCCAACTCTGAATCATTTAGAACTAAGATTCCTCCATCAGGTAAAATTTGTCCTAAACTAGATAATATAAAAGTCCAAGACTTGAAATGATATATTAGTCCTACACTAGATAATTCATACTATAGGAACATCAGTCGCTCAAAAGGTAAAATATTTATCCACACTATAACCAATTGAGTCTTCTAAACTGAAATAGCTAGTTTTGTCAAAGAAGATCTAAAGAGGCCCAGGCTCAAGCCAGGATCTGCTGGTTAATCTTTGTTGTTCTCCCATTGGGCAAATAGCTTGAGTCATGTATTGAAACAGCTGATTACCAATGGTTCTGTGTACATGTAATGCAAGACACTTGCCATAGATGCACAATGTCCTATCGCAGGAGTACATCACTTTCACTACTATTGCTATAAAAGTTCCCACACTGTTTGGAAATTCGGATTTCTTTATGATTCTTCCTTTAGTCAAAAGAAACAGATGGCTCACATCAATCATATAAAAATGCTATAAATCAGTTCCTTAATTAAGTCTCATTGACACCTCACAATACATAAAGAACTTTATAAAACAATGCTCACCCTTCGCCACCTTCCACCGAGTCAGTTTCACTCATCAGGAATGCTTCATTGCTAAACTAATAGTTTTCCATCTCAAACTCCTGCTTTGTCAGTAATGCAAGTCAACTGAAAGGTAAAAAAAAAATGGTTAAGCTTAGTAATTACAAAAAATTTCTTGAAACTCAATTTGAAATCAGTTAAGTAAAGTTGACATCAAACTTCAGGCGAAAGATGGTTTAGTCATCATTAACTATGAGGCATCCATCAATACATTACTATATACACACCAATACTCTCCTCTTGTTTCCAGCAAAAGCAAAAATACATACTCAAATATCACCGCTCTTCAAAATATATTCCTTCTCCATGTTATTCCTTCATTCTTTCCACACACACACACACACACACACTTGATCAAGCACCACTCCCTTATGTAGCTAAAGCTTATTAATTTACCAGTTCTTGCCCCTGAATAACACTAGTATTCAAGTCCATATCTTGGAAGTTTAATTTACTTCATGACGGCTAAAGGAAAGATTACAAGGGTTACTCACATGAATTTCTTCCTTGTCCCCACATCAGGTCCTCAGGTGCTCTAGAAAAAAAAAATTCTTAAGCACAGTCCTCCTAAGAGCCCCATTATGGGTCTTCAATAAGGCCTCAGACAGGCAGGAGTAATTCAACAGTAATTCAGTAAAATTAATGCGAACCAATCTCCAGTATCATCACATTACAATAAAGCTGATTGAAATGATATTCTATACCAATTAATTCTCATCCCTCATCTCCATGGTTTGAACTATGAAATTAGTTATACAGTGAAATAAAATTGACATTGCTAAACAGCTTCTATAATCAACATAAAGGAATCATTCAGCACAGGTACACAAAGTAACAAGACTTTAACCAGAGAGAGAGAGAGAGAGAGAGAGAGAGAGAGAGAGAGAGAGAGAGAGAGAGAGAGAGAGAGAGAGAGAGAGAATGACCTGAGTTAAGACTGTTCCCTTGGAACAATACCAAGGAAGACAGCATGGTGTACTTACAGGAATGGCAAAGATCAAGGCCTGGATCAGAGTATTCCTTCCACCTTGCCTGTTGAGAAAGGAAACCTTTATAAGTATGTATATTGACGCTCAACTTCTAAATTTTCATGTATATCACCTCAGCTTTTCCCATCATCAAATGTTTTTCAGAGACTCTAGTCTGAATAATGGTGAGATTTCATCATAAACAAGATCATTAGTCCACTTAGTCAACAGTTACAAATCAACTTAAATTTGACACTTACATGAAGCCATGCTATGCTGCATACCCTGTGGTTCTCACATACATGTATTTTGTTCAACACCACCTGCTTCTTGGACATTCTGTAATACAAATAGCAGTTTCAATAAAGGTAAATCTGGTATAGTAATAACTAATCATCAAATCATTTAACAAATTATACATTAATGAACCAGTACACAAATGTACGAGAAGTATTGGAAGACCAAGGCTATGCCAGGATCAGCTGATGTTCTCAATTTTTCTCCCATCGTGCAAAAGCATGTAACCAAAAACATGTTACAGCCAATTTAAGATGGGAACAATATAAAGTAAAGATATTCCATTACTGACAACATCAGTGCAATATATTTATTCCCTACAATGTAGTGCCTTCAAATGTCACTACATAGATGTCTTCAAGATAAGTGGACAAATTAATAAATATTCCACAAATAACTTATTCACTGTCAATCATTAAAAATTAATTACAAGTTAAAAATGAGCATTACATAATCATACATAGTTTCACAAAAAAATAAATAAATACTGAAAACACTCACCTTCACACCTGTAGCAGCAACTTCCCAAAAATGCCCCGTACACTGAAACAAGAATACAAGATTAATATCAAGCAAGGTTACCCACCAAACCTTGGGTATTAAGTTAACTAAATGTTCCAGTTACAATGTACCACAAAATCTTTCCATTAAAGCCACCAAGACAGTAATGTTCTGTTACAGTGCCTTTTTCTTCCAACATTGGAATGATGTAACCAAGATGATTACATCAATGGAATTGTTGGGCAGCTAGCTTCCTTACAACCTGCTTAGCTACTATTTTGCTACCTTACAATCATATGGAATGCTTTCCCAAAGTATCCAAAATGTGCTCCACTGACAAGTATCTTAAAATCTGGAAGGCATACAACAGGTGCAGAAAACATCACAAAATGGTGATCCCTATAATACAAACCACTGACTTTGTAAGGGAATTATTTATAATACATCGGCATTTATAATACATCCCTCCCACAATCCACTTTATATTCCAAAGTATCAAACCTAATCTAATGAAAGAAATCGCACCACTGGGCTTTGAAAAACTTTTGCCACACTCCTGAGTGCTATTACAGGCATAATACAGACTTGCCATGCAATTTTTCTACATTTACATAAAGGTCAACAACCTTTCCACATATGTTAGTTATGTGGTTGAATCTGAGGCGGCTGTAATCGGATTTATCCCATCAACGATAAAGACAAGTATCCTAGACAAGACAGCTCTGGTTTGGTGGAAGGTGGTTTAAGGGTCCATACATTTCAGATGAGCCTCAAACAGTTGAACACCAAAATGTACCAAGGAAGAAGCATCATCTGAGGTTAAAGGACTGGTGTAGATGTAATATTTCACCCAATGCTCCCAGGATGGCATTTCGCTCAAATCCAATCAGCAGCAAGAACCTGCTTTTGACACGCCTGCCGTAATCTGGAATTAGCTAAGCGCAGATCTCTACATCCGGCGCCGGCACTCGTGGAGAATTGGGGTCCCAGGGAGTGATGACTGGGCCTGTGGAGCTGCCCTTTTTACCATGTGTTACCACGTGACTAAAGGATGCCGTATTAAAACCACATGCGTGTAACCGTGTCCATCGCGCGATGTAAAATTCATTATATTTCACACCCACCGAGCGGGGCCGAAATTTGCTCCATTGGCGAGCGTCATCGGTGTTAGTTGTCTCACACTGGCGAGGCTCAAACTGATGATTTGCGCCGCAAACGAATAACATTCGTTCAAAACACCAAGATCTACCAGGGAAAAATAGATTTGATCCCCGCTAGGTTACGTTAGTTCGTATGTTTTAGCTCAGAGCACTGCTGGCCACAGACGTTCAGTTACCCTCGAGACACGACACGGGGCGGTGTTGCCGGGTGACTAGTCGTCCCACGTCCAGCAAATTCGGTAAATCTTCAAAAATCGCTAGCGCCATTATAATTTATTTGCGCCAGTTACATATGGAGATCAAATTACTCAGTACGGAAAGCTCTAACAGATGGGAAGGGTATGAAAACCCAACTTGAAACTGGTGTTAAAGTAAAAAAAATTACCAGAGAAGCATGGCTCAGCTAGACGAGCACTATCACGGACCAATCCGAACTATATTATAGACTACACAAAGATGGGAGCACCCTTGGGTAAACTATTTACTTTACCGCCACTCTGGGAAGGAACCACATGGCATAAAATCCATAAATACTACTACCACCTGCACAACACGGCCAAACGCCACGCCGACCCTTCATACCTGACCAACACATCTCACCATCACCAACAATGTAACACGTGGGGCCCAAGTTTCTTTGATAGCGAATAAAACCACAGACAACGTATTGCAAATCATAACTTAAAACACACTATCCATACAAGCTGGGATACCTTGATAAACCTTAAGGAATATTTGCCTTTAAAGTTGACGGAATTCACTGGAAAATTCCCGAAAGCACCACCACCAGCGCAGCCATATGTTTAGTCCATCATTATCTCTCCGAATGAACAAATAAGGCAACGATGGTGTACTGAGCACATGGCCCGCTCCGAGAAGCTGAAGTACGTGCCAAACCACCTATCACAAAGGGCACACGTGGGCGGCCTGATGCATCCTTCCAAAGCCAAGGCCAGCACATTCCACAGCCCCACCATGTTGTCTCAAAGTAATATAATTCGTAGCAATCAGCGCGTTATCTCGCCATCTCTCACTAATACACTGATCCCAGATATCTTAACTTCACATTAATGTAGCTAAAGATGTGTAAATGGATAGGATGGTTAAGATAAGAGCAGATACCTTAGGTCTTCTTCCAATCGTGTCCGCCACCGAGTGAGAGCGAGTGAAGGGGAAATGGACAGACGTGGCCGGTGTGGCCCGTACAGTTTCCAGTTACTAGAATTTATCTTAACAGTATCAGTATTTCTTGTTGATCGATTGTTCAGAAACTGATTCACTATCATTTATTCATCTTTAACATCTACTTTTGGAAGGCATGTATGAGTATTTATTTTCAAAGTGTGTATGTAGATAATAAGGTGCCATTGAAGCCATGTCTGAAGCTGGGCTGCCATACTAGTCAGCCCAGTACTGCTCTCTCATGTGCGTCTCTATCTCTCTTTACTCAGCAAAATGCTTCAAAGTTATTGCTTTATACCAGTGCAGTAGTGGTTCTAAAATTTAAAGTCAGATCCAGACATATTTACATTTATCACACATCATGATAACATTCACCTTTATCGCCTTTTCTTTTTATTTTGCATTTGTTTAAAGATATCATTTATTTTCTTGAAGCTGGCTATAATAACACTACTTTTAGCGTACTGACAAACCTGTGTGCCTGAGCTACCTCTGTATTTCACATATATTTTCCTCTTAAGCTTGAGTGCCTTAAGCAATAAGATAGCCAGCCAGGTGAGTAAGCCGGGAGATGAATATTCATTCAACATTCATATGCATTTATAAATACCGCCGTAATCATATTTTGGAATAAAAATGATGTCTACCTAAATATAATTACTTATATACTGCTGAAAAGTACAGTCAGTGTTAAATAGGTATACATTTTCTATGAAAAAAATTTCTCTATGTGCGCTTTCAAGGTAGACCTTACTGCAGGTGGAGAGAGGCGGAGGACCTACAAGCGATATAAAGCTGAAGAGGTCACAAGAAGAAGGAGGAGGAATGCATAGGAAAGACGAGTGACAGGAGGCCTTGCGGCCTATGACGAAGTCACTCGTTCACTAAAACACTCGTTCACTATAACAAACTATAATAGTAGGAGAAGAAGAAGAAGAAGAAGAAGAAGAAGAAGAAGAAGAAGAAGAAGAAGAAGAAGAAGAAGAAGAAGAAGATGATGATGATGATGATGATGATGATGATGATGATGATGATGATGATGAAGAAGAAGAAGAAGAAGAAGAAGAAGAAGAAGAAGAAGAAGAAGAAGAAGAAGAAGAAGAAGAAGAAGAAGAAAAAGAACTAGTTGTTTAAATGTGAACGTAATAGTAAGAAAAAAGCAAAGCAAAGACACAAAGCCAGTGTATAAACAGTGATTAGTGAGATGATGGGCATTATTTAACTCCTACGCCAAACTAAACATGTTTTTTTTTTCCCACTCATCATATAAAGCTTGTCATTCTGAGTAATTTGACCTTTACATACCCTTCGAGAATTATTCATAACACTGACAGCAATTTTTGGGGGTTAAAATTCTTCTGTTAATTTAAATAAAGCCTTTTTGAAATGGAGGTGAAGAGGTTTGAGAATGCGAGCGTCCTCCTCTTTCACCACAAAAAACTAAAACGCTGTCCTATACCTACCATGGGTTACAGCAACTCTTGAACTATGCTACTCTATGTATGTATGTATGTATGTATGTATGTGTAGGCGTGTTTTAACTGGTAACTTTATTTCATAACTGTCAAGAGCCACCTTCACTTCCTTGAGCTCCTAGACACACAAGGCTCACCGCTCAACCCACAAACTTGTCTCTTCCATATATTTTGTATAATGTACTTTTTATTGTATCCTTCGTATGTACTTACCAATGTGTCAATACATGTGTCAAATTTAATCAAAATATCTTTCCATCTCTTTCTGATAAAGGATAAGGCAAGTTGCAGACAGACAGGCAGATCCTGCCAGATGTGGACATTTTTCCAGGGCCCGGACGAAGCTCACTACACAGAACGAACAGCATGAAAGCCAAAAAGATCTGTGAGCCTCTTCCATCCCCAACAAACTGGATTCCGAAACTTTCCCAAAAGCGGTCCGTACCGCCATCACTCGCCATCACTGAACCTCGTAACGAGTGGCGTCCAAGGGCGATGACACTCGAGGATGATCTGTCTCAGGCCTCATTGTCAAAAAAGCCAATGTATATAATGATTCTTCTTGATTCAGTCTATTTAGTTTATCTTGTGCTTCATGAATTGATTTACACGTGCGCGGTGATCTGACTCACCTCACCCACACATCCTTTCCACACGGGAAGTCCTGCCTGGGTACACTGGCACCATCACCTCACCTCATAGGTCACATCATCGTACACGAATGTTCTGACAGACAAACAGACAGACAGACAAAAAGACAGACAGGCAGACAGGCAAGCAGGCAGACAAACAGACATGAAAGCAGGCAGGCAGGTAGGCAGGCAGGCAAAAAAGCAGGCAGGAAGGCAGGCATAAAATCAGGCAGGAAGGCAGGCAGGCAGGCAGGCAGGCAGACAGACAGACAGACAGACACAGACAGAAAAGCAGACAGGCAGACAAGCAGATAGACATACAAGTAAACAGATAAACCGACAGGCAGCCACAGACAAACAATGCTTCCCAAACTTAAACAATAAGATCACCAAAAACAAAAATAATGATAGCAACCAAATTCCACTGTGCTACTGTATATATATATATATATATATATATATATCTATATATTATATATTAATATATATGATATATATATAATATATATATATATATACAAGTGTTTATTTCAACCTTATATTATCAATGATACATCTATATATTATTGATAGATCTCTATTAAAGGCGAGGGGGTAAAAATAAACACGTTATCAAATACAATAGAAACGTTTATCTTACTGACAAACACTTTGTAAATCTTGTTCGAATGAAACCCTGCAATGTCACACACAAACACACAAACACCCACCAACCCACACACACACACACACACACACACACACACACACACACACACACACACACACACACACACACACACACACACACACACACACACACACACCTATGTATTGCATAACTATAGCACTATCTCATTTCCTCTCCCTCCTCTCACTCTAAGTTCAAACACTTCCTCCTATTGGCATTCTCACTCCACAAGATTTGCCTCCTATCATTGCTACTTTACCTCCAACACCACTACATCACCAACTCTCTACAGTCTACAATCTAGAATAAGAGAGTTTATTGCTGATGTGAGAGAGAGAGAGAGAGAGAGAGAGAGAGAGAGAGAGAGAGAGAGAG
>CM035181.1:25883610-25924892 GCA_020233015.1 Callinectes sapidus
TATATATATATATATATATATATATATATATATATATAATTATCCACATGTATACTGTATGCTCTGATTAAATGTTTCAAATGTAATTGAAAACCAGTTCCCTCTCATTTCGGAGCTAACTCTAATCAAAGAAGGATTTGACATGAAGAATATTCTAATAGAAGGAAAACTGTCAATAAAGGAAAAATATAAAGAAAAAATATAAAGAAAAGTCTCGTGAAAACGTGTCTGTGGCCAACGCTATTATTAGTAGAAAGTTGTACGCATGACGACGGCGATGATGAAAAGATTAGAGGCGATGGAAATGTGGTGGTGGTAGAGGATGATAAAGATTGGCAAAAAGAACGAATGAGGCGGTGATGAACGGAGATGGTGGGGAAGCGGAAGGAGACGATAAGAACAATGAGGGGAATTATTCTTCGGCCTTGTGATGAAGAGAGTAGGACTTGAAAATCTTATTATAACGGGAGTGGTGAAAGAAAAATGAAGTAGAGGAATACCATGAGAAAAATACGTTGATAGACTGATTAAAAGCTGATGCTGGATGAAATATGATGTACAGTATGTGGAGCTCAGAGCTACGCTACCGATGTCCTGCAAGATATGCTACAGCTGTGAAGTGAGGTGATCATCTTCGTGAGTGAATTTACTATTAGCAAAAGTAGATGACTATGTTTTATACAGAGAAGGCTAAAAAAAAAAAAAAAAAAAAAAAAGATAAATAAAAAAATACCCTAGAGATGTATGTAAAGAGGACAGAAGTGTTTAAGAATTCCATACCATAAGTAAATGTTCATGAATGCATGCCTTTAAAATAGGAAGTCGTTACAAGTATACCTCGTGAAGATGATTAATAGTGATCGGTTAATGCAGTTCATGAAAAATATCTTTTATTATCATTATAACAATAAACATCATATCCAATGCATTTTTCCAGTTCCAGCATGTGCCCCGAAATCTGTCTCACTCATTTGTAGAATGACATATCTGAAAACAACTGTAATACAATATCGCAACATGTTATGTTATGCTGCTCTTCTCAACTGTTTGCAAATGTAACCTAACGCCTCGACAACGTGTTAATGTATACACTGCAACATGACGGAAGTGACACTTTGAAGCTCTCGATATCCAGGGTAGCAGTATCCTTAGAACAGATATGATAGAAAACTTCGGCAACATGAAACAAGTGGCATATTTAGATCCTCGTTTTCTGTTACTTATATTACATAAGATTGGAGTAAACAATTCACTAGATGTACTGCCTCACTTGGGTTGTTTGATTACCATGGCAACCCTAAGGAAGCGGCAAGCACCGCCACATAGCCAGGATAACAGGAGCTACAATAATAGGGCATGGGTTCCAGTGGCCTCGCCCATGCCTGCATTACTTAGATTGATTAGTGTGATCTTCTATGTGGTAGATAGTGTGTGCATAATTTATATCCAAACACAGCCGCACTGCAGCTGTCGATGGCCACACCAGCAGTGCAGAGGTGTGGGGCTTCAGGATCACCTTAATTGGCTTACAGCGACCATAGTTTGGCCATGGCATTGCACTCTAACGTTGTGTTCCTGAACTGTCGGCAATGGCTAATTGCCGTGTATATAATGTTTGAGCCACTAGTAATGGTTGATATTTATCAGAGAATAGGCTATAAATAATGCGCATTGAGGCCCTATGAAGCTCAGGGGGGCAACTATAACACACATGTCTTCATCACAAGGTGTCAATGAGCAAAAGTTGGCCTTAATGACAATGCCGGATCCTTGCATTCCTGCCAGTAAAGAGAGGAATGCAGCCAGAACTGTGGACTCATAACTGTTTTGTATGATGGAAGGTCTCTGAGACGTGCGGCAGAATCGTATGACTGTTTTGTTAATTAATTTCTTTTCAAGTTATAGCTGGAGTTAGAAGTATTTTTTTCGTAAATGGGTAGTTTATTACTTTTATGCTAGTTAAATTATCCAATTATTTTCTTAATGTTTCAAAACATGTTACAAATCTACGAATTAAGGTTTCGCGTCAATTGTCAACATACACAAGATTAGAATCTATCCTTGAGCTCACTCGCTTGTTTACTCTTCTTCCGCAATACAGCTTTCTTCAATCACGTGCCCCAACCCACTCCCGCCTCTCACTACCTGCAATCTTTAGTTCATACACCCTCAAGGTCATCTGCACACACCTGTTCATACCGATTTTTTCTTTATTTGCCATCCTTCCTTATTAGATTATTTAGACTATGTCATGTATAGTATTCGTATTGGACATATATATTCTTTTTAAGGCAGACTATTTTATCTAAAGGTGCATTGCTACATATGATGTGTTAATTTGCTAGTTGTATTAGCAGCGACCTTATAAGCAACCCCTCATTGGTAATCTCACGGCTAAATACTTACAGTGCTGCTAATCCTACCTCAAGGCTGCACGAACCTTGTCTGTCCCACCTCAACTAACGTATTGACCCGCATCCTCTCCCCACCCACTGCAAGAAGCTAACCCGGCGCTCGCCCTGCACCCACACCCACTCTCAAAGTCAAACCACCACCCACTCTTCACCTGCTTCATATTTCACCAAATCCGTACCAGCCACTCCCTGGAAAGCCATCCACTGCCCACGCATTTTCTGTATTGTGGGGGGATGTGATGACCTTCCTGATCCAGAGAATGAAATGCCGAATCATATGAGACAGTATTGTATGTATTACTGTATCATTACCAGTAGTACAGCAACAGTTCTTACTTATATCATTATACATATCATTGATATTATAGTAAGTGGTATTAGAATAAAGGATGGAAGAGGCACATGTGGAAGAGGAGAAAATAATGAAGTCTGACCTCTTAACGTGCTTGTGATTTTTATTTTCAATACAACACTTACATGGAAGACAATGAGAGGAAAGCGTGTGTGATAAATTTTTTAAAAATGTATTCGTCATATACGCAGTTGAGCAGGTGTGTGTGTGTGTGTGTGTGTGTGTGTGTGTGTGTGTGTGTGTGTGTGTGTATCATAATGATACCACTAACACAATTTTTAGTGCTACTACTACTACTACTACTACTACTACTACTACTACTACTACTACTACTACTACTACTACTACTACCACATACATGATGTGCACAAATGAGTGAAAAAAATCTTGCACACATTATACCTATAGAGAAGAGTTACATGGTGATGAGCACCGAAAGACGTATGAATTGTAGGAACGTGTGGGCGTGATTACCTTACTGACGGACTCATCGGTTTTCGGAACAATGTATGAATGAAGAATGCCTGTCTCTATAATAACACGGGAGGGATTCACTTGTGGGTTTCCGGTCACGGTAGAAGGTTAAGGAGGTTGTCAAGGATGAATGAAGCCTTAAGCAGAGGACTCACGTACTATGTTACCTCTAATACTTTGAAGTCCAACAAGGCAGTTTATGGAAAGAGGTTTCTCCAACTATTTACTGGGAGGAACTTGTGTTGAATCATTTGGAGTAAAGTTACAATAGAAAGGACTAGATTGTATTTTGTAAATCTGTTTTGGCTCTGTATGTGTGTGTGTGTGTGTGTGTGTGTGTGTGTGTGTGTGTGTGTGTATGTGTGTTGTTATGCACGATGCCCACCAAGAACCGGTTTTTTTCTTGCGTTATTAAATGCACAAGGCAGCACAGCGTCTCCATTGCTCATTGTCCATGCCATGTCTCGAGTTTCCCATGTAACAGTAGTAGTAGTAGTAGTAGTAGTAGTAGTGTTAGTAGTAGTAGTAGTAGTGGTAGTAGTAGTAGTAGTAGTAGTAGTAGTAGTAGTAGTAGTAGTAGTAGTAGTAGTAGTAGTAGTAGTAATGGTAGTACTAGTACCATTACAGTAGTAGTAGTAGCATTATTATTATTATTATTATTATTATTATTATTATTATTATTATTATTATTATTATTATTATTATTAGTAGTAGTAGTAGTAGTAGTAGTAGTAGTAGTAGTAGCAGTGGTAGTAGTAGTAGTCCATGTTCTCTCTCTCTCTCTCTCTCCTCTTCTCTCTCTCTCTCTCTCTCTCTCTCTCTCTCTCTCTCTCTCTCTCTCTCTCTCTCTCTCTCTCTCTCTCTCTCTCTCTCTCTCTCATCTACTTATCTTATTAACCAATCAGTTTTTTTTTTTTTTTCTCATTCTCTCTGTGCCCTTCAACCATCACGCCCCTCTCAATTCTGATGGAATAGGTGCCTTTCAGTCCTCCCATCCCTACCCACACCGTCTTTCTGAAACAACAAAATATTATATAAACCGAAAATGCAAAGTGCCCCATATGTCTGCCTGTCTTCTTGTCTCATTGAAGCCGATTTAAAGGTAAAATTACTAACTCCTTCCATTGAGGGATTCGATCAACTCACTCTGAAAGATGGTAACATATGAATGACGAAATGGTAGAAAATTAGTGGGTGGAGAAATAGATTGAAAAAAATAAAAATGAATAAGAAGATATGTCTTATCAGAAATTATAACAAAAAAACTATGAGTGAAGAGGGAAAAGCGCGTCTCACGAGCAAATTTCTTCGTGGACTAGCCTTTAATTTTTTTTTTTCTTTAGTGCCGACTTCATCACACCACGTAGTCAAAGATCTATCTATAAAGGCGGTCTGTCACCCACAGCTCTGGCTAACATCTTGGCTAACTTGCACTGTGAACTACCACAAGTGACATGACAAGACACAACCCTATAGAAGCTGTTGGAATGTAGAGATGCATAGTAAAGGGAGTCTCTTGCGAAAATTCAGCCTGAGACTGATTGCGGGAGTTATACTAGTAAATGAGGATATGGAGTAACTTAGGAAAAAAAATAATAAAAAATAAACATTGAACCCAAAAAGAAGATCGTTGTATATTTTCCAAAATATGAAGGTGATAAATCTGTAAGTAGCTAAGATGAGCGATGGATATAATCGATGATAATGACAATAATAATAATAATAATAATAATAATAATAATAATAATAATAATAATAATAATAATAATAATGATAATAATAATAATAATACTAAGAAGAAGAAGAAGAAGAAAAGAAAATGATAATAATGATGATGATGATGATGATGATGATGATGATGATGATGATGATAATAATAATAATAATAATAACAACAGCAATAATGATGATGATGATGATGATGATGATGATGATGATAATAATAATAATAATAATAATAATAATAATAATAATAATAATAATAATAATAATAATGATAATAAAAGTACCATTTATCAAAGCACGTATTTATTTTCGCAAAAACAGTGGGTACTGTAAAATACATAGAAAGAGATTCGTAAAATAAGAGAGAAAAAAAACAGGATATGACAATAAAAAAAAAAAAAAATTCACTGACCTGCTAAAAGACAGGCAATTTAATGCCAGACGGACTTTCACGGTAGCTGGATACTCCTGACCCAGCAGGTGCTTACCATCTCACTTTATGTCGAGAAACTGTAGACACACCTCCGTGATACACAGCAAAGATCAATGACAGGACAAAATAAATGAAAAAAAATCCACCTAAGCTGAGTGTTTTAAAATGTATATAATCATCAGTATTATATAACAACTGAAGTATACAGCTACAGTCGCTTACATAATGGATTGGTTTTTGTCTTGACGTTGGCGGCAGCAGAATATTGACGTGTCACCGCAGACTACACAGCACGGTAAATCTCTCAGTGAAATCAGTTCTTTGTATAAATATCACCTGTACTAAAGCGGGTGTGACATATGCCTGTAGAATTTTAGACAGTAAGCAGTAAGTGTCATTGAATGATTACTTGTTTTATGTTGTTTATAGAAGTAGTGCAAGGAACAATAATTGGAGGATCAGCAAACTTATATCTACTAGAGTGTGGTGTACTATTATGATGTGAGTTTCTGCTAACCAATCGACATCAACATGTACTAGAAGAAGAACTCCTGTTGTTTAGTATCTATCACCTAATGACTGTGATAGATTTCATTAATACGCCTACGCTCACTACATACATTCATGCCTCCTTTTTATAACAAGCCTCCTTGCTGATAAGAGAGAGAGAGAGAGAGAGAGAGAGAGAGAGAGAGAGAGAGAGAGAGAATCCTTGGATATTAGGTGTATGATAAACAGATGATAATAAGAAAAAAACAATAACAATGAAATAAAACAAGGTAACTGCAATAAAATATACATTGGTATTTTATAAACGTCATTACGGTGAAGCCGAAGCTCCCGCCACTGTGGGAATTTCGTTCGGATGTTTTGGCCCATTTAGAAATATTTTTGAAGGCTTTATATGATTTACTATTATTAGGTTTGAAAAAACAAAAATACTGTTTTCTATTTCCGAGAGCATTCAAAATCTATTGTGCATGGATGATTTAGAATGTTATGAGAAAGTGGCATACATTGGAATGCTGCCGGCAAAGAAATAAAATATCCTCACATTTGACACGTATACAAATAAGCTACAGTATTATTAGACTTGATATAAATATGACACCAGGCCGGCGGAAATAAGAGAAAATGGGAGAAAAGAGAAAGGCGGTGCTTGTCGTTAGTCAGGTGTCAGCCGCCATAGTGGCCTGCGAGAGTCCTTTCCGGCTCACGTTATCCCCTCCCCTACGTCAGCCTCGTCCCCAGTTCCGCGCCGAGGAGCCCTCCCATTAATCCACATGTCTGACAACACCAGTGCCCCGGACTGCTGGGAGGCGGCGGCGGACGAGAACGTGTCTACTATCGCCACCAGCATGTCCACGTTGAACGTCAACGCTCCGGTCTTCATCCCCAACGTAAACGCCCCTGAGTTCGTGCCCAGCTTCATGAAGGAGGAGACCGGCCAGACCCAACCAGCGGCGCCGGGTAAGAGCAGGATAGGGTGTGAGGCCAGGGGCGAGCAGGCAGGATGCAGCAGGGGAAGTAGGTCAGGCCAGAGTGGCCGAAAGAAGCACCAGCTGGTGGGGCACATGGGGGCCGCGCCTGCAAGGAATTTAATGGCATGCCCATGACAGAGGGCTCGGGTGGGCATAGCTGGTTGCATGAGGCGCGCCTGTCTTCCCTGAGGAACGCAGGCAAGCATGGCCGCCTGGATGTGGGTGTCCTACACTTGTGGAGCCAATCCCCATCTGGTAGGGCAGTGGGAACCCTAAGGGTTGACACTGGAGGCTAGGGCCAGCATAGGAATGTCATGGTTGGTTTGTAGGCAAGTCTAGCGGTATAAAATGAGAATTTTCAGTTTGTTGAGGCTGCTGATGCTACTCCTAGGGTTGATTCTGGACTTAACATTAGCAATACTTTTAAATTGACTTTCATGTCATCACGATTCCTTCAACTACTAAATGCTTCTGAGGGTGGTAAATGTTGGTGACAACATTCTTCTTATTTCTACAGGATTCAATATTGCTAATTTTATTGTATTCACAGCTCCATTCTGTATGACCAAACCAGAGGGCACTGGGAGTACAGGGTTGCTACATTAGGGAGATAAAAATGAGGCATACATAGGTAGTTGCATAAAGAAAGAAAAATTCAATCTTGGAAAGAGGTGCAGTTTGATGACTGGTGGAGAGAATGAATAATAAAGGAACCATACATTGTTCCCTAATACCACACTTACTTGTTCGAGTTACTTGGGAACTTAATTTCCTGAAGTTTAATTTTGTTACTCTTGTTGAATTTCGTTCAAGGGGCACAACTAAGGTGGACCTCCGCTGTTCCCTGGCAGTGTAGCAGTATGTCGAGTTGTGCTGGAGTACCCTGGTGCTATTTTCATACTTATCTCATTCCAATACCTTTTGAAAATATACTGATAGATCAAATAACTTTTGGGGTGGTACTATTTTGCTAAAGTGCCAAAATGTCAGGTTTTCAAATGTTGGATGCTGAAAGATGGGACTTCAGGTGCATTAAGAGAGAAATTGCAAATTCAAGGAATAAATCTTGTAATACTAAGTAACCCATTCTCTCCTTTAGCACTGGATAAAATCTTCAGTATTATCTTGAAAACTACTGATATCTAAAAAATGCTGTCAAGAACTGGTGAATGGTCTGTCAGTTGTCAATTAAAGCTACTGTGGTACAGTGGAACCATGTACTTTGAGGGAATGGGTTAGAATCTTGGCTAGGGTCCAAGGATAGGAAGGGCATTCACTCAGGGTAACAATTCCCAAATGGGTGGGCTTTCAGATGGTAGGTATAAAAAAACCTTTATCCTGTAATATACCCATATTGTTTAAAAAAAGAAATGAAAAAACAAGTACCATGCAAATTATGTCTTGTTTATTGGGAACTGTAAGTTCTTGGTTGTAGTTATGTAGTTTAACCACATCAGAACAAACTAGAATGTTCTGTGAAATTATTATAGAATAAGGGCACTATTTCTTGGGGAGTGGTGAGATTTATTCACAACACTGTTTAGATTAACGTATGTTTGCAGAATTTTATGCTAATTACTTTTAAGTTAACATGAAATGTCAACCTCTGTGTCCTAACATGTACACAGAGTGGTAATCCTCTTTCATTTAAGAACATAACAACATAAGAAAATGAGGGAAGCTGCAAGAGGCTGTTAGACCTATTTGTGGCAGTAGACTTGTCTACTCTTCTTTTAAAACTCCCCATTGTCCGAGCACTAACAATATGATTATTGAGTCTGTTCTACTAATCAACTACCTGATTTGAAAACCAGTTCCTTCTTATTTTTCTCCTAAACCTAAATTTCTCCAGCTTGAACCTGTTATATCTGGTTCTATCCTTATTATTAACCCTAAGAATCTTGCTAATGTCACTTTTCTTGCAATCACTATACCATATAAATACTTCTATCAGGTCCCCTCTTAACCTGTCTCACTAAGGAGTGTAAATTCAGTGCCTTTAATCTCACTTTGTATGGAATGTTTCTCAACCCTTGTATCCTGGCTCTAGTGGTAGATGTTTATCTAGAGAAATACAATTTTGTCGTGTCTTAGCTAAACATATCTGTAGGTGGGAATATGACACTCTATTTTTTGTTGAATTTTTTAAGTATGTGCAAAAGTATTAGTTTCATAGACTGCTATGATAATTTGTAAATGATTTGGTTAGTGGCCTTGAAAAGTATTTATAGAAACTGAATTTTAATATGCTTTAACTTTTTTTGGATGGCTTGTCAAGACACATGTATGAGAGGAAAATTTCACATCAACTTGGGGTCATTAACTCGGGCGATGGATCAGTGGTGGTCTTTGGGTCCACTTGCTAACTACAACTGAACACTGCAAGTCTTGCTAGGCCCCTCACCTGCTTGTCTTGCTGAGTGTAGGTGGTGAGCTGCTGAAGGCTCAAATAGGCATGCCAACATCTGGTCAATGTGGTAGAATGTGAAGCTTGACATGACACCAGCAAAAATATGACACTGCAAAAAAACCATGACTTGCAGCTACTGGAAAATCAAACTTTGTGTGAAAGTGATTGAATTTTGCAACTTGTAGGTTCTGAGATTGTTAGAAGCTCTTTTTATGTAGTGTGCTAAGTTTTAAGTGAATAGAAAACATAACAGTAAAAGAAATAAATGGATAAAAATCTTTTAATTTTACTGTGATGTTGCTTATGTATAACTTAATGGAATATGCTTGAATGGGAGCCATATGCTCTCTATTTATTATTGTTCAGGAAACATGTATATCAACTGAAACAAAAAGTACTAGCTTGGCATAACCACAGTAATCGCAAAGCTTTTCCAACATCGGTAATCATATTGTTACTGCTGAGACAATGGGGAACTTCAAAAGAAGATTAAACAAGTTTATGGATGAGGACGATTGGTAAAATAGGCAGCATTGCTCACACAGTGATTGCCACGAGTAGGCCTTATAGCCTTTTGCAGCTTCCCTAATTTTCTTATTTTCTTATGTTAACATGTAATTCCATGAATAATACACAGCTATCTTATCACAGCTTGAAGTAATACACTCTTATCTCATCCTGTAGTGGCTTTCCCTTACAGAATTCTCCAGCCATATGAAAGGCTGTTGGGGCTTGTAAAGGGACATGTAAAATTTGTGGTGTCCAGTGTGCTGCTGCCACCTATGGAGGGTTGTTCTCTTATCTGGAATTATTTTTTTCTTTCAATGTGATAAATTTTAACATAGACAATAGAAGTTCTTCATGTAAATGGAAAAGTCATCTTGGAGGAACCAACACCAAGGGAGTTAAAAGAATGCATGTTGCAGAATGAACACTGACCTGAAGTCTCATACTTTGACATTTCATAATTTATACTGTGTATCCAATTATGATTGTTAATTTTAATAGATGTTCACAATATAGAAAAGATAATTGTCAAATTTGGCTTATTTGTAGGAGAGGATAGAGGAGTGACATTAAAGAGACCAGATGAGTGAGGCCAGTGGTGGTGAGAGGTGCCTTCAAAGTAACTTTATTTTAATTCATGATTAGTTCTTCTTTTGGTATCCACTCATGACTGCAACATATCATTGTGAGAGATTAGTAATATTTGGTGGTTTGATATATTTGTACATTGAACACTTAGGGGGTCAGAGGGAGCAATAGAAATTGTCCAATGGGAGAATCAGAGAGGCAATTCATTGGTGTAGCCAAATATTGGTATGCTATACTGAACATTATAAATGATACTTTATTGTTCTTGTGTTATTAGAAATCAACATAATGTATATCACTGACAGTTGTGTATTGGTATGAGTATCATGAACAAGTTTCATGAATCTAGTTGGCTGTTGAAGATGCACCACCTAAAAATGTTTGTGTAGGCATTAATGTTTTTGTATGAAAATTTCACATCAAGATTATTGTGACCAAAATTATTTCTTATTATCATGGTATTGATGAAATGTGCTCAAAACCCTAAGAAAAGTACTAATACACACTGAAATAATTTTACCAAGTTTTATTTTGAAAAACAAATAAATAACATGCAAAATGTATTTTCTGGTGTCAGAAACATTAAAATGAAAACGTGAACATCAAACATATTAATGCACATTAAAGATGACACCTTAAGAGAGCCAGAGCTAACTGTACTTTTGAAAAAAATTATTGGTAAGAATCACTAGTGCCTTCTGCCATGTTTACAACCCAAAATTGCATACTCTGCATGCACACACCTGTCTGAGGCACAGCTGCTGTTTTTCTGACCAATGAACAGTATCACTGAGTTTTTGAAAGTGCACTAATCAAACATGGTTTAAATGATAATTAAATTTGAAACAGTAATACTAACAGTTGGACATTTTTCCTGCGGTTTATCATTTTACTGGTAATCATTACATCCCAAGTAGTAGTTGCTAATTACTGATAAATTAATTTGTGGTTTTCTCAGAAGCTGATATTTACATGAACATGAGTTTGATCTTGATCATTCAATGTCTTCCAAAAAGAAAGGATTGGAATAGTTCATGAGTTTAGCATTATAAAACAATGTGGCTTGTTTGAGAATTACCCCAAAATGTTTGTTTATAAGAAATTGGTTTTATGTTTTCCTTGTGGAAGCTTTCCTAGATATTTAGTATTGCATAGTGTGTACTAAGAACACTTTCTTCCCTCCAGATCCGCCCCCAGAACCGTCCACAGGAACCCCAGAAGACCTGGCTGTAACTAATCTAGATGGAGATGTCACAGCTGACTCTTGGGAAGAGGCAGCAGATGCTGCTACTCCCTCCCCTAACCGTGAGACTCCACCCACACCACCAACTCCAGGCACCCCGGATGAAGATGATGAAGAGGACAGCGACGAGATCAAAAAGCCAAAGAAAAAGCCATTAGATGAGGATGATTCAGCACCTAAGAAGGAACCCGTCAATGTTATTTTCATCGGGCATGTGGGTGAGTGTTATCCCCTGAAGCCAGATTTGAAGAGTTGGTTATGGAATTGTTGTATTTAGTTGATGCAGACTGCTGACCCAGAAATTTCATCTCCTGCTTCTTTTGTCTCTTTTGATAGCACAGCTGATTGGTGCACATTCTGTGTTCTTGCCTGAAAGATAAAAAGAAATAATGCGTGCACCTTATTAGAATGTATACTGTGTGATCTTGTCCTCCGTGCAGCATGACTTGTCCACTGTTCATATTTCATGAAAAATGCCTTCCTCTCTTCTTTCTTCTATTATCTAAACTAATATATAGTAGATTGTCAAATTCAGATATTCTTTTATCACTTGCCTCAGTTTTTTATCATATTATTAAGTCAATTGTATGAAAAAACACAAAATATCCTAATTTTGTGTAGGAAGGGCACTGGCCAAGCATGGCATGATTATACTGAAAAAAAGGCCACTGAGATGTAAACATTTATCCTATTTCTCCAACTCACATAATGATATGCTTTGTTTATTTTTATTGTCTGTACTTGTTCAACATGTGTCAGTAATCAGTCTTGTTATAATGGTTTCAGAGTTGTGTTGTGAATTCAGCTTAAAATGTTCATGTTTTGTTTCATCACTTTTGAATAAACATATTAGTTGTACAGTTTCTGGTGAGTTCAACAATAGCAACTAAAATTGTTGAGCTCAGCAATAGTAACTATAGTTGTCTTCCTTGTCTTAGATTGAATTGAATTGAAAATGGTTCAGGAAACTGTATAATTATCTTTATGGCTGAGTAAATAATATTCTTCCTTTCCTTATCAAAGATGCTGGCAAGTCAACCATTGGGGGTCAGATCATGTATCTGACAGGCATGGTGGAGAAACGGACGCTGGAGAAGTATGAGAGGGAGGCCAAAGAGAAGAACAGAGAAACTTGGTACCTTTCCTGGGCACTGGACACCAATCTAGAAGGTCTGACTCAACACCTGTTTTCCTGTTACTGAATAACAGTTAATGACATAAGTTGTCTGTGAATATCAGTGTTGAGTGATGTTTGATTAGTTTAGGTTTATGTATGTTGAAGGAGTTCACTTATACATGTGCATCATTGTTCTCATTGTTACAGAGGGCAAAGTCTTGTCTCTTTGTGACATGATGCTTCTCTCATCCTTATCTTGGGGTCCTGCTAGTTGGCCCTGCCTGCCTTATTCAAATTTATTTAATTTTTTTATTATAGTGGTATTGTAGTATAACCCCCATCATTTGTACTCCCACTGATAATATACTTTCATGATTATAATCAGACTTGGATCCAAGTTTGAAAGATGTAACCATCTTCAATTGGTTGATAATTGACAGTATTTTGTATTTAGTGGGATTTATAATGGAATATAGTAGGATTTTCCTCAATACTTCAGTTTTCCTCACCCAAATTTTAGTAGTATGTAGTAGTAGTTTGAAATGATCAGGCACAGGTGCAAAGCATTTCAGTGTTCAGATTTGAGTTTAAAAGTACTGGAGGTGGTGCTCAGTTTGCTCAACTTGGTGCTCATTTTATTGGGCATAGTATTTACTTCATAATTTGCTCTATGTTTTATACTAAGGATTTTTAAATTTTTTTGAAGTTGTGTAGCATTTTCAAGTTTTCATTGCTGTGGGGCGAGTAGAATCTGAAATCTGAAAACTTGTTCATTAAGAGCCAAATCTACTTCAGTGTAGCATAAAGCCACAACTAAAATCAAATGTATTTCATGAGAGGCAAGAACAAGGTACTTCAACTTTAACTCATATATTGTATAATTATTTTTGAAGTATGGGGGTTTTACTTTATTTAACAATTGTGTCTTCTGGTTTGTCATTTTTTTTAGTAATATACTCAACCTCTTAGCTTATTAACAATTTGTGTTTGTTTTTGTTTGGATTGTTACACTAAACTGTCAGTGCTCACTAAGCACAGTGAAGACTTGGTGCTAACTATTCCACCCCCTTTCCTCTCCACAGAGCGTGACAAAGGCAAGACAGTGGAGGTAGGGAGAGCATACTTTGAAACAGACCAGAAACATTTCACAATCCTTGACGCCCCAGGCCACAAAAGCTTCGTGCCTAACATGATCGGTGGTGCCTGCCAAGCTGATCTGGCAGTCCTGGTGAGTGAGGAGCACCCTGCTACTTGTCCAAATGTTTATGGGTTAACAGTTCCTTAAGGTTTTGGAGGTGCTCTAATTGCAGTGTAGTTTAAAAAATGTTTTTTTGCAGGAAAATTATACTGTGGCTGCAAAATAAGTCTACATTAACATTTGGAGTATTTATGTGTATATATGACTTCTATGGTCTCCTGCTGAACTGTGTTCTTTACATTTGTTTGCATTTGGTACTTGATCATATTGCTTTTCCTTCTGTTGTTGGTTTGTCAATGATTCAGTGAGCCTAACAATGAAGGTTATGTTCATGCTGACCCAGAACTCCTTCAAGTCTGTGATGTTGGTGGGTCTGGCCTCCTACACTGTTTCATTATGTTGCAAATGTTCTCTATAGTTTAGGTTGAAGTTACTGAGCTCCATTCCCACATTTCATAATCATTTAGGAACTATTGTTGTAGGCAGGGGCATCATCATGCACAAATATTTGCTCTTGTGGATTTTTTGTTAAGGGGCAAGTGAACCTTTAACACAAGTTTCAGTATTCCCTTTCATTGTTACATTCTTTGGAAAGAGGCACAGATCTCTTATCCCCCATATCTCCATTAAATGTGCCCCCTCACTATCCCACAATGCAATTGTTTTATAGTCTTTGCTATGTACTTTACATTTTATCATAACTCTAAGATTTTAAGGCATTTCTCTCCAACATGAAGATGCTTTCATCACTGAACATAAATTAAACAATTCCCTTTATGTCCAGGGCCATTTCTTGCAGCAATCAAGACTTCTCTTCTACAAAACCTAGAGAGAGTTGAGGTCTGCCTACAAATATTGTTTCATCTTGATAATCTTGTCTGGGGATGTATTTTGTTGGGTCAGTGAGATGTAGGATGGAGATGCAGAACACATTTAAGGCAAGGAAGACTATGATACCTGTTCTCAGAACTCCTGGTTTCTGAATACCTACAGTAGATTATTCTTCACCTGCTATTTTTTACACCTCTCATCTTTGCTTGCTAAAGGGACATAATTTCTTATTTCAGGTAATATCAGCAAGAAAAGGGGAGTTTGAGACTGGTTTTGAAAGGGGCGGCCAGACCAGAGAACATGCGATGTTGGCCAAGACAGCAGGTGTGAAGCACCTTATTGTACTCATTAACAAAATGGATGATTCGACTGTGCAGTGGTCAGAAAAGCGCTACAATGAATGTAAAGAGAAGTTGGTACCCTACCTCAAGAAGGTGAGTGCAACAGGATTTGCTGTTGTCAGAATTTCAATGTATATTTTTTTCATTTACTAATTGGGTGACCCTCTAATTTGATTTTACTGAAATGTACTGAGGAGTTGGAGTAATGAAGAGTAAACTATTATGACCAAGCAAGATTTTTGAAGTTTGTAGGAAACCATAAATGTGGTACTATTTAATGAGCTTGAATAGGGATAAAAATAGGAGTGCCACTATCACTATAGTAGATGTACAGTCTCAGCAACATTGGTCTCCTTATATATTTTTATGTGAACTAGAAAGATGAATATCATACATTTTTATGTAGAATACCAAATTGTATTGTCTAATAGCAAGTTGATTTGTTTCCAGGTTGGCTTTAACCCTAGTAAAGACATCATGTTCATGCCATGCTCTGGCTTGACTGGTGCTAATCTTAGAGAGACAATTGATGAGACCCTGTGCCCGTGGTACAAGGGACCAGCGTTCATTCCTTACATCAACAACTTGCCGCCACTCAACCGAAACATGAGTGGACCTTTCATGATGCCTGTAGTGGACCGTTACAATGACAGAGGCACCATTGTCATGGGCAAAGTAGAATCTGGCTGTTGCAAGAAAGGAGACAACATTGTTGTCATGCCTAATAAGGTGAGCTGCTGTTAATACTGTAAAAATGCTTAATGATATTTCAAAACAAAATTATTAAATAGAAAATTTTTAGAAGTATAAACTACCAAGATGTAGGATGAGAATGGGAGAAAAGCCCACTTTGAAAGGTATTATTCTAGAATAAGGATTGTAATATGTGTTTGTGGAGGAAACCACAACTATAAATTGTTACTATTTCCTGGATATTTGACAGATCTCCGTAGCTACATCAATAATGATTTTTGAGAGTGTATGTATGATTATTTTGTTGCAGACCCCTGTGACTGTGGATATGCTTTGGCGAGATGAGGATGAGACAGGCACAGTTAACTGTGGGGAGAATGTCAAGGTGAAGCTGAGGGGAGTAGAGGAAGCTGATGTAGCTCCAGGCTTTGTATTATGTGATCCCAGCAACCCTTGCAAGACTGGCAGAATATTTGATGCTCAGGTGAGATTTCTTTCTGCCTCTGTTTGGTCTATGTTTCTGCTTGTTTTTGCTGTACTGTAGAACATTGAATCCCATTTGTAATTTGGACTGAAAATGCCGATCAAGATTCGAAATATTGAGATGCAAAGTTCTCATTGGGTAAAATGCAATTGTAAGCAAAGCCTGACCAAATAACTATATGAATTACATTAACTTTCTAGCTTACACCCTAGAATTTCACACAATATACACTATAGTTTATATAGTAAAATTCCAGGAGTTTTAAAGCCTTATCCTAATTTTCTGTAATGTATTTGATTAGTTTTTTGCCTTAAGATAATTGCATTTCTCACTTCTGTTTTTTCACAATCCCTTGTTGTGGTTCTGGACTCCCATTCTTGCTCTTAGCCATCCCCTTGTCCTTCCATTGGCTGTGAGAAACATGGTGAATGGAATCCAGATAACCAAGTAAAAGATCTTGACCACACCCTGGGTTTTAATAGCTGACAGGTAGCCAGTACAGGTACCTCTTTTTATCTGCAAGTCTGTTTTATGTGTTTTTCAATTTTAATTGACTTTTTTCATTGAGTTACAATCAGATGTCTTATGCGAGTTCCAATGCGCCACCCAAACAACAATAATCACACACACAGAAACATGTTTACAGTACATTATACAGGTACCTATTTTTTGTGTTTGAATTTATGCCAGGTCCAAAATCCTAACAAATTTTTTATTTAATTTTGTTTTTCACTTGTACACGATATTTCATTGAGGGGCCAACAGATGTCTCATACTCTTATATATAATATATATTTGAATAGGAATGTACACAATTTGTTGGCTCCGTGACGGGGTGAGCTCCTCTCTTCACAGATGAATGTTTACTGACAGAGTGGTTAGTCAGAGCTGGTGTCAACGTCAAGTTTATAACGGTGCACCAGTTTTGAGGCTTCTAAATCAAGGGGTTGTCTTATGCACTGGGGATAAAACAAACCTGTGAGGAACATTAAGCCCCACTGTAGCACACACACACACGCACATGTGTGTGTGTTTGTGTGTGTGTGTGTGTGTGTGTGTGTTTGAATACACATATACACAATTTATTGGCTCCAAGACCGGGTGAGCTGCTCTATGGATGTTTACTGTGTTGGCAACTTGATGTCATGTTTATATATGGTGCACCACCCATGCATAAATGATAATCAGTTGTTGATTAGGCTAACTGAAACCTGGACGTTGATAAATACTCTATGTTAAGCTAGCTGATCATAGCCTTCACAGGTAATCTCATAAAAATTAATACTATGTGATAAGGTGGTAATGAGAATTACCAACCAAACCTATCATATGGCTCCAAAGTGTCCAGTGAGGCTCCAGCAATAAACCTGTGACATTTAGTACTCATCATGAAAAGAAAGTAATGAATATTCCTGTCATTTGGAGCTCAGTTATATCTGGAATTGTGCAGATTAAGGTCAGTGAATTTAGCCATGATATTAACATAATCAAATGAGGGCACCAATATATATATATATATATATATATATATATATATATTGTACACATGTGATTGTGTAACTGTTGTTGTTTGGGTGGCGTAAAGGAACTCATGTGAGACATCTGTTGGCCACTCAATGAAATATCGCATATAAGTGGAAGGAAATTTGAATTATATATTTTTTTAGGGTGTGGGGGGGGGATTTTGGAACCCACCTAAGTTTGAAAACACTTGAAACAGACAATTGTAAAACGAGGGGTACCTGTATCTGATGTGATGATGGATGTAAAAAAGGAATACAAGTGGTCTGCGGCAGTGGAAAAAATAGAAAAATCTGTTATAAAAAAATTGCATTGAAATTTTTGTAATCTTAAGGTCAGAACAAATGATCTGATTTATAGGTATCACTAGTCAAACTTTGTAATACTGGAACAGACATTTGGGACGAATCAAGTTTGAGTATTGAGTCTCCAAAAATACATTGTTCGATGTTCAATGTTTTTGTTTTCCGCGGCATCTTCAAGAATGCATCTCTCACACAAATCAAGTGGTACCTGTACACAGGGTTTGTTCCATGGGATGTTACCTCTACATCCTTGCCCTCCCCCCCATACCCCCCAACTTTCCCCATTCTTCATGTGAGATGCTGCAGATATTATTAAATTAAAGAAAAAGTTTTAATAATGCAAGAGGAAGAGGCCATAGAGCAGTATGAGAAGTTTGTTTATCAACATTACCTTTCCATGTCCACCCCACGGGTTGTGAGTGTATCACCTAAGAGTGCCATGAGTAATGCCATAATCCTGCTGTAGTGCACTGCAGAGCACTCTGTAATCATCTGGAAGCTTCTAGAGTACATTTTAGAAGGCAACCTACTGCTAGGTGGGGGAGTGATTGAAAAATCACATCACCATCCTCCTTGTTTTTATAATGTAAGCAGACAAAAAAGAACTGATTGAGATGCATGTAATTTGCTTGAGATATGTGAATTGTTGGGTTCTTAGTGGTGCAATTGAGATGCAAAATATTGAGATTTGAGACTTTACTGTATAGATGTTCTTTATCACTCTCAATGAAGTTCTTTTGGTTTTATTGGAGTGAGTGCAATTTTGATATATTTATATACAATGTGTAATCAAGTTTATTGTTCTGAACTACTCATTTTATAACAAAGATTGAGAAGAAAGACTTTGAACGGTGTTTCATATCTGGTACTACTTGTTAAGACAAGTCTTTTTACTTGTGTGTGTGTGTGTGTGTGTCTGTCCATGGGTCTCAGATTGAGTGTATCCTGCTAGCATATTTCTTTTGCATACTGTAATATGTTATCTCAATTATATTCACACAGGTTGTGATTTTGGAGCACAAGTCAATTATCTGTGCTGGATATTCTGCTGTCTGTCACATCCACTCTGTTGCTGAGGAGGTTACTGTCAAGCTTCTGTTGTGCACTTTGGATAAGAAGTCTGGTGATAAATCTCAGTTGCGGCCTCGTTTTGTCAAGCAGGATCAGATTGCCATCATGAGGTTTGAGACGTCAGGAGTGATCTGCATGGAAGCATTCAAGGACCATCCACAACTTGGCCGCTTCACGTTAAGAGATGAAGGTAAGTGGAATTGATGGAGAAGTAGGCTTGAATTTAGTGAGAAATTATTTGTCAAAGTTTGAAGTGCATTGTTGTGACTTGCATGTGAGAGGAAGTGTCCTCTAATCCTGGCTTGAAGAAACCCTTAGATATTTCTATCTTTCGTGCTATAACCTTTGTTTAGCCACTAGTGACTAGGTATGATTGTGAGCCGATTGGGATTTTGCCTTTTAGCAGGAGTAAAAGTACACAAGATTAGAAAGTCAATGGTTCTCCTCTCTTGTATGTTTCTATGTGTGTGTGCCTGGGAACATTCTTGCATGCTCATTAAGTTTGAAATGTTCTGCTGTACCATGAAAAATTACCAATTGTCCACTCTTGTGCAACATGACCTTGAAGGCCTATGTAGGAGTTTCACCAGAATCTGATCTGATTAGCTGATCTTATTCATTGGAGGATAAGGGGATGGATATATCATTGTGTGGCAAGGGTAAGTCATGTCTATATCTCTCATCATGCTGATAGGCCAGGTTCTTCAACTACATGCAAGGGTTGTCTCAGAAGCTTGTAAACAGTCATAGCTTACAGAATTCATTACTGTCATTCTTTTTAGCATCATAAGTCAACAGTCACATCTCAGTCACTGTCTGCCACTAAAATACATGCTCACAATTTGCCATCTTTAAATTCATGGAGCAAAATACGTTCTGATATCTTTTTCCTAGATGTTAATTGTTTTGATGTCATATTACCACTTTTGGAATAGAAAGACAGTGTATTTAAAAAAAAGAAAAAAATTTGGTGAAGATTATGGCACAAGCAGGCCATGTGATGCAAGGTTTGTTTGTGTTTGGGAAGACTGATCATGTCACTCCTTGCAGTTACATATCATGATACTTTAATTGTCTCAAAGAAAGACCATTTACTTATTAGTACTGATATTTATTTTTATCTTATAACAAAAAATTGCTGGATGTTGTGTATGTGGGGTATGTACTTACAGCTAAATGTGATATTGACAGACTCACTATCCGATGTGACATTAAATCAAATTAATTTCTGGTAAAGTGATCTATGAAATGTACAATTTTTTTGTCTTGTTGTGACTGATAGACTAAGCTGTGGTGGTTTATAGAATACCAGCCCTGGTTTCTGCATAGGTCCCTGAGCTAATAAGGGTTTTTATTAAGTTACTTACAATGATGTATCTGTCCATATATATGATTTGTAATGTGTCATTGGTGTTTGAGGATGGTGTGCTGGATCCTTGGTTGGTGGCCATACCCTCCTTGAGAGGTTAGAGGTTGTAATAGTTTAATGTGCGAGTTGGTGAGTGTTCGGCTACACAGCCAATCCACCCCACATACAGAGGGACAGTAACTGGCTGAAAAGTTAATGGATTTCCATTGCTTACACTTTCAAACATTATTAGTTAGTAGTGTTCAGATAATAATGAAATTCATCAATGAAATGAGATGTGAAGTACAATAGGATTATAAATGGAGGAGGTACATACATTATATGAAATCAGGTTTTATGTAAGGTTTACAAAGTTTGTTTTATTTATGTTAATGCTGTATTTTTTTGGATTTCAGGCAAAACTATCGCTATTGGCAAGGTCTTGAAAGTTTTGGAGTAAAATGTGGATAAGTAATCTGCGTTGCGACACCCGCAGATGCCACAAGAGTATTTATGTGCAATCCCTTTTAGTGGTGTCTTGCTCTTGTTTGATAATAGAGCCTCTGCAGCTTTGTCAAGGCTCACTTGATTATTTGGCCTTGGGAAATCCAAGAAGATTTTAAGTCGTGAGAATCACACTATGGCAGAAACGTGAAATTGGTCCATCCACCAATCATCCTAAGAAAATCAAAGTGTGCGTGGGTGTCCTGTCAGAGTCTCCGCCTTTTCCCTCTACCTGCCATGCTCAACCTTCAAGACCAGTCCTCTACAAGAGTTGTCACCCTTGTAGTCCCAACAGGGGGCAGGCTTTAGGGGAGCGTCGGAGAAAACATGTATATAGAGCCAGTGTGTATTGTCTCTTTATTACAGAAAAACAAGTGTTGTGCAAGGTTTCTTGAGGTAGCTTATTGAATGTGAATTTTTGCCCATATTCCACAGGATACAATTTTTATAGTTATGGGTAGGAGTTCATTGAGGCATGACAATGTTGGGGAAGCCTTTGAATAAGCAGATTAGGCCTTGCAGGGGACTAGATTAATGCACTAAGCCTCAGGAAAGGTTCTTGCCAGTCAACTGCTGCAGCAGAACTGGTATTTTTACTGGTGACTATTTGACATTTCCCATAAAATACATTGTTTGTTTGGAATACTAAGATGAGACTTTCATTTGCCAGAAGAAATGATTTTATTGTAAATTTTATTAAGTACCTTCCGTATATTACGGGGGGCAGTGAGGGTGGAAGCAGCCAAGACTTGGTTGTTGGAGACTCACTAGTAAAGACAGAGAAGGTGACATATGGTTTATGACATTAACCTGCTATAGCCTTCCAGAGTGGAACTTGTTTGAAGATTTTCCAAGGATGAGATGGCAGTGGCTATTCCTTCTTATGTGATAAATAGCAACTCTACAGGTATCACTCGCATCCTCACTTCCTCCTCTGTGCCTGAGGTTGCACGTTTTAGTGTTAACATGCAGTGGCTTAATATTTTTGGTGGTTCTCCTCCTCGGAGTGTTACAGCTGTCCTTTAATTTGCACAGCTGGCCAGTGGTGGGCTGTCCTTAGTCCAGATGGCACAGGGGAGGAGATGGGACATTGCCTGTGCAGTGTGAGCCCATTGCTACCGCTAATCTCGGGAGTCAGGGCTCCAGAACTCCATAGCCTTTTTTGTATTTTTTTTAACACATATGAATATACGTATATGTTTGAATATATATGTATGTATATATATATGTATATATATATATATATATATATATATATATATATATATATATATATATATATATATATATATATATATATATATATATATATATATATATTTAAGCCTTCACCTTCTGGATTAGAATGAGAAAAGCTCTGGTGCTATGGAGTGTGCTGGGTGCCTTGCTCTGCTCTTCATCATCGTGGCTTGTTCATGCTGCTAAATTGTTTGAACTTTTGTTAAATTTGAGCTACTGTAAGTAATTCCCAGTGGAAGGACTCATGGTTCCCTATGATAATTATATTATACTTATTGTTTTGGCAGTTTATTAGGCTTAAAAATAGTTTAGTTTATAACTTTTTTATTTCAAGAGCTGCCAGTAGCCCTTGTATAAAAGTTATTTATATATTTGCTGTTGCAAATTTTTCTCAATAACCCAAACTTTTTATTGTGGTTATCCTGTCTAAATGCAAAACTTTGAATATACAGGATGTGGAGGGTGACTGATGTTTACTTCCCCTTGGCTTGTCTTGCTGTGTACCACCACCAAGTTGGTCCCAGGCCCCCCGCTCTCCACCCTCGGTCTGCTCATTGGGACCTGTGTCTTTTTTATGTAGACAGGGCAATATCAGAATCTGGTTTTTGTTATTGTATATTTTCATGGCTACACTGGCACAAATCAGTGGTCTTACATATTAATATGGCTTCTATAAATTCTATGAGCCACTTTGGGTAACATACATTAGATAATATAGTATATACAAAGATCTGAACTGAAATTTAAATTTTGATGGTTAAATTGCATATATAATACAAATTTACATGATGTTCTCTCAGTAACAGGATGAGTGTGGAAGATTTGCACGTGAGTGTCACCATTCTAACATTCCTAGTTTATAATATGAATTTACATCCCCATGGATCACTGCTATAAAAGGTAATGCTATGTGACAATGAGCTTCATAGGCAAACATAGAGGTTTGTACTCCTCTTTGGATGAACATGTGCTACTTGTCAGAAGATATTCTAGTCCATGCCTGAGTAACACTCGTTAATAATTGTAACACTGCCGTCATTTCTTCCCTGACTCATTCATCCCTGTGTGCCCATACTGCTACCTCTTCTCACCATAGGAAAGGTGTCTGGTGTATGTGGGAAGAATGAAAGAGGGCTGACAGCAGTGCATATTTATACAAGTGCTAGTCGTGTGGTGTGGAATTTCTGCTGGCAACAATCTTGCACGTAGCATAATATAACCACATGTGCCTTAAGATTAAATGGTATGGAAGTTAGGTCCAAGTATGTACAGCGAAAAACCTAAGAGAAGTAAAAATTTCTGGTCTGGTCTAGAAATCTGCATATTGATACATAATCTTACAAGGGATTAGCTGCCATGATTTAGATTTTCTTCGCTACCAGAACTTTTATCATTTTTGGTTCTTCTAATGTAGTAAGATCAGAGATATTAGATATTGGGTAAAAGTTAAAGATATCAATATACTATAATAATATCATCTACATAGTGTTTCTTTGATGGACCTTAATGAAGAATGTGGACTGAGGAAAATACTGCACGATTTATGTACTGTCTAGTTGATTCAGTTTGCAGGAACTTGTTGTGTAACATGTTCAAAAGTACTAAAGAAGAGACTTAAACCAAAATGTATAATCAAGTGTATGAAATGAGTGCCACTGGGCTATCTTAATGTATTGGTTGTGAGCAAACCATGGCCTGATGTGTGAAACAGAAAAGTTTACCACATTCACCAATATTTGGTTGCTCTTGAGTTATATAACAAGGATGCTTTCTTTACTGGAGTCTTTCACATAAATTTCTAAGAGTTGTGGAGCTGAACAGAGGGATGCAGTGTTGGAGGTCAGTGGCCAAGCCCATAGCCATAAAAGAAGGATTGCTCCACGGTGGATATGGCGGGGCTGTGTACACTTTTGGCCGTTGAGAACACCTGCAGGGAAGAGACCTCCATTAATTCAGTTAAAGTTAAAGTAAGGTAAGTGCAATACAACAAAAATCATTGTGTTAGAGAAATTATGTGGAAATTAATTTGGCCCTCATAGAACGTTGACATGTGTCACTAACAAATTAATTGATATTTTTGTGATTTATGGAAAAGTTTCATATTTCATATAAGGCCTTTTTACTCTTAGAAACTTGGAGAAAATAATGACTCAATAGGCTCAGCCTATTTGTGCTAGAGATATATCAGTATGTATATATATTTTTTCTGAATGGTCTGACAAGATTATCAGTTTATTTTACACAAGTGTTATTGACTGAATTGTGGTTTGTGGCATTTCATCCTCATTTTCAGGTAAATTGGTGACTCAATACTCGAATATCTAAAAAATCCAACAAATCCAAAAATCCAATACTCGAAGGCAAAAGTTCGACTTGTACAAAAAAAATATCTAGTTCTCAAACATCTGGTATCTACAAAGATTTGTGGTGGTTGGCAAACGAAGGATGGTAGTCTGCTTAAGAATGTTCATTGGCATCACCGTTGTGATGTGACGAAAGGTGGCATTACTCCTAGGCTGAGGAAATCATATGAAATTGCTCACGAACTTTGATGCAGCATCACATGTCCACAACTGCTACTCACCAGTCAGCACTCCTTAGTGTTTTCATCACGACTAGTGGACCCCATAATACAAAAAGGAGACAATAATTCCCTGATACTGAGACCTTGATATGGCAATGGATGTGAAAAAGTAATTTATGTAACCTGCAGCAACAGAAGAAATGGGAAATTTGTTATAAAAAAAATAATTTTTTGTAAACAAGGGTTTTGCGACGGGTAGAACAAATTACCTGATTTATATGTATCATGGTCAAACCTTTATACTCAAATAGCCATTTGGAATGAATTAGTTCAAGTATTGAGTCTCCACTGTATATTGGAAACAACATTGTTGTTGAAACAATGTTGTGGACTGTGGTTCCCATCTTTGGAGTCACTGAGAGAGAATATCTGATAGTGCACCACCTACAGTACTACTACTACTAATCTGTGTCATCTTTGCCTCACACAGATATGCTACCTAATTCATTGGTGGCTTGTGACACTTGTTACTGCAGAGACCACATGGTCAGCTAAAGGAGTAAACTGGAGGAGTGTCTTCACTCTCCACTGAAGACAAGATGCAAGTAACTGCTACCTGCAAGGGTGCATCCTTATGGTCAAACAATATCCATCAGACAAACACTGTTGCCAGTTATAAACAGAAAATGGAAAGGGCTACTGATGACCTCACAAGTGACAAGCAAGAGGTGTACCAGACACTGGCCATATTTGTACCATTGTAACTTCAGACACTATCTAGTGGAACAGAGGCACAGAAGTATACGATACTGCCAGGCACATGATGAACTGAACAGTTTCTTGGTTACCAGATTTTCAAAGTCTGTTAGTTGGGAAGATGTCAGGGAGTAGCTTTTTAGGGTCAGATTGTTCTGCCAAGCCACTCTAAGGCACTCTGATGTGTGTCAATTCACCCAAAAAGGACACTCACTGAGGCAGATCCTCTGTAGGTGAAAGAGGATAGACAATCTCACAACCTAGCGAAATATACTTTTGTTGCTGCTAAGGAGAGGACAGTGAAAAGCAAAGCTAAGAATGCTAAGCCTGATGGCCATACAGAAAGTCCATATTGAGAAAAGACGATTAAAGCAGCAGGGCATGTGTGATTGAGACTGTATCTTGGCTCAGTCTATTGTTGCCAGTGGACATCACCTTTGAACAGTGCTTAATGGTCTTTGCCTAGTGAACAAAGTACAAACAGTGGTATAAAACTGTTCACTGCCAAATCAACTTTCCTTATTCCAATGCTTATGATGTCATCCTGCTTCCCCTTATGATATGGTAACAGTGTTTGTTTGACAGATACTGTTTGACTTTAAGGCTGCACCTCAAGAGCCATCAACAGTTTTTACCAATCAAAATCAGTCTCCCATTAACATGATTCTTCTTAAAGAAAGGACATTCTCTAGATTGACAATTCAGCCTGAGTAAGGCCAACCTTGAAGAGAGGCTTCACAATATCGAGTGGTACAGACAGTGAATGCTGATCTTGTGTCTTGGCGGTGACATATGTTGCTTGTGGAGTGTGTTTTACTGAAGGCCTCCCTGCAAGCATAGAAAATGCACTGGAACAAATTGATTTCTTGACACCTCCAGTGCACCTTTCCTCCTAACTCATCTCTAATGCAACAATGACCAGCATTAATTACTAATTCCATATTTACTGTGTCTGGTAATATGAAACCCACTTTTTTTGGATTGAAGTGCAGATGTTCTGTTCATGCTGTGGTGTTTGATCACAACAAATGTCATTTTTATATAATCACCAATCTTCAGGTGCTGGGCTGGAATCTTATCAATAAAGCAATTTAATCAAATTAAATTTAAAAACATGAAACTTCCAAAACCTTTGTATGAAAATTGGTCTAAATAATCTTTAAGAGCCATGGTGGTGGCATCCCCATTGCTTCTTTTCAGCTGCCTTACAGTAAGAGTCAAATTAGGAGTCCAATTGTCTTTGCAGAGAAACTAGATGGTGTGGGTATAAGAATACCACCACTAATTGTGAAATGAGTTACTTGTTGCTTTGATGAATTTTTGTATGAAGATCTGGTGGTTTCTTGTTATCAGATGAAAATGTTTTGCTATATCAACACTATTCAAGGCCAACTTGAATATCTGTCCTGGAATGATATTACCGTGACTTGTCAGCCATGCATTCATCAGAACAAACAGAACTTGTGTGTTTCACCAGACACAATGAACGCTAATACTGGTAACCTGCTTATTACTAGTCGCTGGTGCTATGAGCATGAGTGTAGAGTAGAGGTAAACTGAGATGCCAATAAGTCACTGTCCCAGCCCAGTTTTTACTCTTGCTGAGAGAACTAGATTGAAATGGTCTCCCTGACCAGTGTATGCCAATTCTATGCAACATCAGCATTGGCTAACTGTATTTCTTTTGTTACCGAATTGAAAGTAGAAAAGCAGTAGTACCACATGCATAGTAGAATCAATATTTGATTGGAACAAACAGTAATTATATTGTTAGTGCAGTCGACAGGGAGTTTTAAAAGATTAGACAAGTTTATGGATGAGAATGATGGATGGAATTAGGCAGTGGTGCTCACACAAGCACTGCCATGAATAGGCCCAATGGCCTTTTGCAGCTTCCCTCATTAATATGAATGATCCAGCCACACCTCCCAGAGCACGTTTTTTGCATGAGTAGAAAATCTTACCACCACAGGGCTGATGTTATTTCTTTTCATAGTAAATGGAGTAGGCTCACAAATACCTTCCTGGGAAGGCTATATATTTTGATACGTAGGGAACACTAATTGGTAACCTATGCTCTGTGGGGATCAGGTGACAGTGTTTGTCACCTCAGTTATCTGTTCAGCTGGTATAGAGGGCATGATCTATCCATCTGGTGTGCCAGATGAAGTAACTACTTTTGTTTCCTCCCATCCTCTAAACATGCCCAAATGATTACAAGAAAAGAGAAATGTAAGATGTTTCCATTACATTAGACAAGGCTGGCCATGATCTTTTATTTCCTGAGGACAACATAAGTGTGGCTGCTGCAGTGTTTCAATGATGGTGATGCTTCTGTACTCGCCCCACTTCTCAAGTCTGGCAGGCCCTAAAGTTTTTTTCATTGATTTTATGTGCTGTCAGCCTTGGTTCTTTAGCAACCTTCCATAAGATAAGTACACAAGACTTCAGAGAAGTCTTACAAGGCCTGCCAGACTTAGGAAGTGGGATGAGAGCAGTAGCATCATCAGTATTCACAGTGTTGTCCTCAGCCTATCTCCTGTTTGAGTGGAAATAAATGGGAGATCATGACCAGGCCTGTATAATGCAAACATCTTATGTTTCTGCTTGCTTTTATTCATATATTAAGGTGAATGGAAGCAAAATAGTATTGCAGTTAGCAACTATCTGGTTCAGCAGACCAACAAACCACACACTGTTGCTTGATTCCCACAGTGTGTAGAAGGTTGTGAGTTGGGTGTTCCAAAAACACCAGAACATTTTGCCTTCCTGGGAAAGTAGTTGTGAGCCTCCTCTATTTCCTACAAAAAGAAATGACTACGGAGCTGTGGCATGAAGATTCAACATGCACATTTTACTAGGAAATGACTGCACCTCAAGTGATGACACAAAGCTTAATCAGAACCAGTTGATCTAAAGGACCATTTCCTGCTCATCCTCCTCTTTTATTGTAGGAGCCAAACAGTTATAGATGTTTAATAATTTAGTCCATTAAAATTCATATCAATGAAAGAAAGAATGCTCTTTCATCACAAAATTAATTCTAAACTACAACAAAAATGTGAGCCACCCATGATTCTGAGCCTTTATGGATCTGCAGTCATAGCAGGAGAATTTTGAGTTCAAAGAGTTGCAAGATAACAATCCAACAAGTGATAACCTAAATAGGTAATTCCACAACAGAGGTGAAAGACCATTATCAATCAAATGACATGCAAATAGATGGGAAGCACTACCTGCCACAATGCTTGTTAGCCATTAAGTTCAACATGATTTTTTTTAGGGTAATATAAGATGCATCTAGGAAAAAATAACAGGGTTAAAAGAGTTAGTCAAAACTATAGGATAAATGTCTTGAAACCTTCCTTTTAAATGAGTTAAATTTGTAGGAAAGTGGAAATGCAGAAGCAGGGAGAATTCATAAGAGGAAGGAAGGAATCATTGAGAGTACTGGCTAACTCTTGTATTAAATAGGTGGACAGAATAGAGATGAAAGAAGAAAGTCTTGTGCAGCAAGCCCTTTGAAGGAGGGGAGGTGTGCAGTTAGCAAGATCAGAAGGGAAAATTGGCAAGCAGAATAGCAGAAGATGGCAAGAGATGCAATATGATGGTAAGAAAGGATGAAGAGAAAAAATGACTGATTACTCACAACACCTAACTTTATGGAAGTTGTTTTAGCTAGAGATGAAATATGAAGTTTCCAGTTTATATTATAAGCAGGTAAAAGATAGACCAAGGATGAACATTAAAGGAGAACAGTTGAGAGGAAGTTCAAGAAGAGGGGATAGTAGTCAGGAAGTTTGTGTTTGGTTGATAGAGGAACAAGTTCTTGAAGCACTGAACAATATTATTTGTTTTGGCCCAATCAGAAAATTTTGGGAGATGAGAAGTCAGGCATTATGTGGCTTCTCTGCATGATCTGTTTACTTCACAAAAGGTTGGTTGTCCCTGAAAAGATGTGGTAAAGTTTAGGATGGTATCATCAGCATAGGACTGGATAGGACAAGAAGTTTGGTTTAGAAGATCATTGATGAATAGGAAGAGAGTGAGTAAGAGTGCAGAACCAGGAGGAACACCACTGTTAATAGATTTTGGAAGAATAACGACCATCTACCACAGCAGCAACAGAACATATGACAGGAAACTTGAGATAAGTTGCAGATAAGGATAGAAGCCATAGGAAGGTAGTTTGGAAATCAAAGCATCATGCCAGACTCAGTCAAAAGCTTTTATACATCTGAGGGATTAGTAAAAGTCTCACCAAAATCTCTAAAAGATTCAGCAAGAAAACCATAAGATCACCAGTTGAGTGATCAAATAGAATATTGGTTTTAAAATCTTCCTTTTGAATAGGACGGTAGATTGAGGGATTTGAATGGTTACCCTTTCTTCGGAATGAGCTGGATGTACACACACAAACTTCATACAAGAAGGAAAGATGGATGTTGATAGAGTTAAAAGAGTTTAACTGGGCAAGATGTAAGCATAGAGGCACAGTTTCTGAGAACTATAAGAGGGATACCATCAAGTTCATAAGCCTTCCAAGGATTTATGCCAGATAGGGCATGGAAAATATCATTGTAAAGGATTCTATTGGGTAGCATAAAGTAGTGAGAGGGAGGAACAAGCCCTGAATCATCCAAGGTAGAGTCAGCAAAGGTTTGGGAGAAGAGTTCAGCTTTAGAAATTGATGAGATGGTTGTAGTGGCATCTGGAGGGAAAGATGAACAAGCAAAGTTGTTGAAGATGTTTTGGCTAGGTGCTATAAGTCTCAAGATGAGTTTGATTTCTTACGTACATATAGATAAAAGCATGATACATCATGCAACACAAATGATCAGCACCACTAGAAATCACCACAGTTAACTAGGACAAAAGGTTGCATCATCACACTATAGCAACCTGAACTTCAATATTACATCTGAAATTTTCCATGAAGTATGGTTACTTTAGAAATGCCTATAATGTACAGTAATCTTGACTATTTAGCACAGAATCCAAGATTTGGCCAAATAATGTCAAAAGCTGGATAATGTACTATTACTCCCTCAGTCTACTCACCCAATCCTGATGAATGCAATAATAAACTTAAAATTATGATGGTATATACAGATGAAATTCTGAAAGTAATAACAATATGACAAACATTATTAAAATTATAAGCATTAAGGTTACATAAGACTGTCATAGTACTATAGGTTAGGTTAGATGAATTGCCCATGGCATTATATGGTGGCAGGATAAATGGTACTTAATGTTCCTAAGAAAGACCAGGAAACTTCAAGGATGGATGAATGATCTAAAAAGCTGAACTGCTGGTGCTGGATACAATTGCAAGATGGAAAATAGAACATTCTTGAGTTTTAACTAACCTCTAATGCTTTTACTTATAGCTACTGTTACCCTAACCTCTATGATGACAATCTCATATCTGTATTTTGTCCTATTTCAAAATCCAACTCCTCTCAAGTTTTCTCACATCTGGCCCAAAATACCTCCAATAACTTCATCTTTCCCTCCTTTAATTCATCACAATGGCACCACTGCCATTACATCTGTCTCTAAAGCTGAACTCTTCTCTCAAACCTTTGCTAACAACTTGGATGATTCTAGGCCTGTTCCTCCCTCTTGACTATTTCATGCCATCGATTAAAATAATTTTTCATGCCCAGCTGGACTAAGCCTTTGTAAGACTCATGGGCCCTCCTATTGTTTTTAAAATTGTGCCTCTGTGCTCTCACCCTTGCCTTGTCAAACTCTTTCAACTAGGTTTATTGACTTCTACTTTTCCTTTTTTTTGGAAGTTTGCCTTGACACAACCTTCCAGACAACTATCTCTGTCCACAGCCTCGTTGCATAAAGCTTTCCTCTTTTCTCTCACCCCTATTCTGGCCACCTCTCTAATGCAAGAGTTAAACCAGTACTCTAAATCATTCATCCCTTTCTCTGGTAAACTCTGGAAGTCCTTACCTACTTCTGTACTTCTATCTTCCTATGATCTGAACTCATTTAAGAGGGAGGTTTTAAGAAACTTATCCTAATCTTTCGGCTAACTCTCAGACCTGTTTGGGAACTGATTGGCATCTAAATGGATGATTTTGTTTAATTGTTTTTGTTACCTTGGCCAAATTTTTCCTTGTACATAAAAAGTACAGACTTATCTACAGTGGTGAGATAAACAAACCTTAATCTCAGTAGCCAGAGGGTACGGTGCAGGCCCAGGGCCAATAGGAGCTTCGATCCATGGTGTCAGGTCTATGTGGCGAATGAGGCCACTCTTGCAAGACAGCCGGGGGTTCCTGGGAGGAGAGAAAGGGATGTGGTTAAGGTGGTACAGACAATAACATGATCATGACCTTGTTATATTCAAATACCAATGGGATTGCACACTACACATCTGGAGCTGTGGGGCTGAACATAATGAAGTGGCAAGTGTTTGGAACACTGCTTAGCCCATATACATTCTTTGCCAGTGTGCCATCTACGAATTCCCATGACCAGTTCATTTGAATGCAAGAATACATAAGAATAGATATCTTGGCAGCCATTCGTTTTCAATAAGTTTACATGCTGATCTATAACTGGGAAGCTACATGTGAAAGAAATAGGGAAAAAATGGAATTAGTCTTCTTCCCTGCCACCTCTCCCTCCGGAATAAAACATGGAAATTTCATAGTAAAGGATTAGTGATATTATATGATGATACACTACACTACCATGAGTGTTCATGCATCTTTGGGGAAGAAAGCATGTTCTAGAAAAAATTCTCACAGTATGCTGTTGATGGCAAGGGTAGAAAGTTTTAAAGACTGCAAATACATGAATGAGTATTACATGGACAAAAACTGGTGGTCTATCACCAATAAAAGCAAGTTGGTAGATGATGCTTAGACTGTCAGGCTTCATTAAATGATTTGAGATAAATTTTAATCAACAAACAACATTTCAACACTTCTTACAGTTTTGTTTTGTGTGATCATCAGCTTTATGAGGGAAATGGATCATGGTGAGGTGTATGTCTCATGTGACACACTAATACATGAAAACTCCCTAAGGATGGATCATCTACAACTACTATACTCAAGCAATCTAATCAGAAATTATATTCAGTATGGTTCACAAAAATTTTTGAGTGTAGGCATAACACTGTTAGTTTTAGTGAATCCCACTGTAGATAGACAACTTAACACTTTTATTTATTATTAAATTTTATTTTATTATCTGTTAATGGGAAGAACATCTTTATATTCACATGGCAAATATTTTACTTCATTTAATGGTTCATGAATTGAAATATGTATGTTCGAGAGTAATAGTGTAGCAAACTAACTGTAGTCCCCCAGCATAACCTCTACTCACAGGCGGGGGTCCTGCAGCACGAAGGGATACAGCTGGATGTTTTTCACATGGTCGCTGTTATCACAGATGATCCTTGCGAGGCTGGACTGTTTGATGGATGCCAGTTGTTCTGTGGATCATTAACTCATTCAATCATTTATTCAATTATCTATATGCCCAAGAAGCCAGCAATTCCATGCAGGATAGTTCAGACAAAGCACCATACTTGTACACACACCATTCCTTCACACTTCCAATGGTCTCAATATACTAAGAGCAAACAAAAATTAAATTACTTTACAAAAGGGCAAATCAGTGGAAATGGAAAATTGGCTAATAGTAAAATAACTAAAACGAATGCAAATATGATAAAGTTAGAAATGAGAGAGAGAGAGAGAGAGAGAGAGAGAGAGAGAGAGAGAGAGAGAGAGAGAGAGAGAGAGAGAGAGAGAGAGCTAACTAACAAAAAAATTCTCAGTGGGTAAAACACAAGAATCAGTATACACAGTTTACACACACACACACAATTTACACAGTACACAGTTTTAACTTACCGGGAGTGAAGGAGGAGGGCTGATCAGGAAGCTCATACCAGTAGCGGTCACCTCTCCTGACTCGCTCCATCTGGGTAGCAATGATGCACGAGAAGATGGGCCCCAGCATAGAGCCTGGCAGGGGACGTTCTGACACACCGGCACTCCACAAGTCTATGTCCTCCGCTGATCTGAAAGAGAGAGAGAGAGAGAGAGAGAGAGAGAGAGAGAGAGAGAGAGAGAGATAGGATCAGTAAATCTCTCTCAAGCATCCTCCATAAATATTTCAGTTTCAAAAATGCCTCTGAAAACTTGTATACCATCATTGAGGTGTGGGTGAACTTACTTGTAGATCTCGGAGTACATCAAAGAAGTGTAGTTGGTCATGTGGTGGGCGAGGTCGTGGAAGGAAATGTGGGGGTCCAGGCCACAAAACTTTCTGTTCAGCATTGGGAGGATGAAGGCTTGTAAGTTGGCAGGCATAGTGATTGAAATTAATATCATTGATGTCTTTATGAGATGGAAATACCTATATACAATATGTTTTATACTGCAGGGAAACAAAGCCATCAAAACCATATGCAAAGAATAACAATAGTACTTGAAAACTGGTGAGAGAGAGAGAGAGAGAGAGAGAGAGAGAGAGAGAGAGAGAGAGAGAGAGAGAGAGAGAGAGAGAGAGAGAGAGAGTGTATTATATAATCTTCATCTTTCATATGCACAAAGGAGGGAAACCATGAGTTAAAATGAATTAAGGCTTTGCTTATTAACTAAGAAAAGGGATTCCAAAGGAGGAAACCATTAGAACTGCTGGACACCTTGTCAGTCCAAGGAATAACTTCACTCACCTGTAGGCACCATACCCAGGGAGGCCAAAGTCTCTTCCTCGCTGTATATTGAAGGCCACCAGATCAAGTCCAAACCGCTCATGTGCCTCTTCAAACAGGTGATTGGTGACCTTTGGGTAAACATTTGTCAGTATGCATGCAGAATATATTTATTTTATTATTTTATTTTTTTTATGTAGAAGGGAGGCAGCCAAGGGCAACAAAAATAAAACAAAAAAGCCCATTGTAGTGCCTGTCCCTGGGAAAGTTCAGATTCATGAGCCAAAAGATTGGGATAAGTGTCTTGATACCTCTCTCTCTTGAAACACTTCAAGTCATAGGCAGGTGGAAATACAGAAGCAGGGAGAGACTTCCAGTTTACCAAAGAAAGGGATGAAAGACTGAGAATACTGGTTAATTCTTGCATTAGAGAGGTGGACAGAATAGGGGCGAGAGGAAGACGCAAGTCTTGTGCAGCGAGACCGCGGGAGCCGGGGAGGCACGCAGTTAGCAAGATCAGAAGAGCAGTTAGCATGAAAATAGTGGTAAAAGAGAGCAAGAGAGGCAACACTGCGGCAATGAGAAAGAGGCTGAAGACAGTCAGTCAGAGGAGAGGAGTTGATAAGATGAAAAGCTTTTGATTCCACCCTGTTCAATACAGCTGTATGAGTGGAGCTTCCCCAAACGTGAAGCATACTCCATAGATGGATGGATGAGGCCCCTGTATGGAGTTAGCAGTTGGGGAGGTGAGTAAAACTGGCGGAGACGGCTCAGAGCACCTAACTTCATAGAAGCTGTTTTAGCTTGAGAGATGTGAAGTTTCTACTTTAAATTACAAGTAAAGGATAGACCGAGAATGTTCAGTGTAGGAAAAGGGGACAGTTGAGTGGCATTGAAGAAAAGGGGATAGTTATTTGGAAGGTTGTGTCAAGTTGATAGGTGGAGAAATTGAGTTTTTGAGGCACTTTGCCCCAATCAGAAATTTGAGAGATCAGAAGTTAGGCGTTCTGACGCTTCCCCACGTGAGCTGTGCACTTCCTGAAGGATTGGTCGTCTATGGAAAGATGTAGAAAAGTGCAAGGTGGTATCATCAGCATTGGAGTGGATAGGGCAAAAAGTTTGGTTTAGATCATTGATGAATAATAGGAAGACAGTGGGTGATAGGACAGACCCTTGAGGAACACCACTGTTAATAGATTTAGGGGAAGAACAGTGACTGTCTACCACAGCAGCAATAGAACAATCAGCATGGAAACTTGAGATGAAGTTGTAGAGAGAAGGATAGAGGCCGTAGGAGGGTAGTTTGGAAAGTAAAGCTTTGTGCCAGACTCTATCAAAAGCTTTTGATATGTCTAGGGCTACAGCAAAAGTTTCACCAAATTCTCTAAAAGAAGATGACCAAGACTCAGTAGGGAAAGCCAGAAGATCACCAGTAGAGCAGCCTATTCGGAAGCCATACTGGTGATCAGATAGAAGATTGTGAAGTGATAGATGTTAAAGAATCTTCTTGTTGAAAATAGATTCAAAAACTTTAGATAAGCAGGAGATTAAAGCAATAGGGCGGTAGTTTGAAGGATTAGAATGGTCACTCTTTTTAGGAACAGGCTGAATGTAGGCAAACTTCCAGCAAGAAGATAGAGTTGAAAGAGTTTGACTAGGCAAGATGCAAGCACGGAGGCACAGTTTTGGAGAACAATATGAGGGACCCCATCAGGTCCATATGCCTTCTGAGGGTTTAGACCAGCCAGGGCATGGAAAACATCATTACAAAGGATTTTAATAGGTAGCATGAAGTAGTCAGAGGGGGGAGGAGAAGGAGGAACAAGCCCAGAATCGTCCAAGGTAGAGTTTTTAGCAAAGGTTTGAGCAAAGAGTTCAGCTTTAGAGATAGATGAGATAAGGAGGGAAAGATGAAGAAGTAAAGTTGTTGGAGATGTTTTTGGCTAGATGCCAGAAGTCTCGAGGTGAGTTATATCTGGAAAGATTTTGACATTTTCTATGAATGAAGGAGGTTTTGGCAAGTTGAAGAACAGACTTGGCATGATTTCGGGCAGAAATATAAAGCGCATGACACTCAGGTGATGGAAGGCTCAAGTACCTTTTCTGGGCCACCTCTCTATCATGGATAGCATGAGAGCAAGTTGTGTTAAACCAGGGTTTGGAAGGTTTAGGTCGAGAAAAAGAATGAGGAATGTATACCTCCATGCCAGACACAATCACCTCTGTTATGTGCTCAGCACACAGAGACGGGTCTCTGTCACGGAAGCAGTAATCATTCAGAGGAAAATCAACATAATACCTCCTCAGGTCTGCCCAACTAGCAGAGGCAAAATGCCAAAGGCACCTCCACTTTGGAGGATCCTGAGGAGGAATTGGAGTGATAGGACAAGATACAGATATGAAATTGTGATCGGAGGAACCCAACGGAGAAGAAAGGGTGACAGCATAAACAGAAGGATTAGATCATTAGAGGTTAGGAAAAGGTCAAGAATGGTGACGTATCTCCAAGATGGTCAGGAATACGAGTAGGGTGTTGCATCAGTTGCTCTAGGTCATGTAGGATAGCAAAGTTATTGGTGAGTTCACCAGGATGGTCAGTGAAGGGAGAGGAAAGCCAAAGCTGGTGGTGAACATTGAAGTCTCCAAGAATGGAGATCTCCGCAAAAGGAAAGAGAGTCAGAATGTGCTCCACTTTAGAAGTTAGGTAGTCAAAGAATTTTCTGTAGTCAAAGGAGTTAGGTGAGAGATATACAACACAGAAAAAAAATAGTTAGAGAGTGACTCTGAAGTCAAAGCCAGATGGTGGAAAACTCAGAAGATTCAAGAGTGTGGCCACGAGAGCAAGTTATGTCGTTGTGGACATAGACGCAACATCCAGCTTTGGAACGAAAATAACGATAGAGATAGTAGAAGGGAACAGAAAAGGGGTTACTGTCAGTTGCCTCAGACACCTGTGTTTCAGTGAGGAAAAGAAGATGAGGTTTAGTGGAGGAGAGGTGGTGTTCCAGAGATTGAAAATTAGATAGAAGACCGCGAATGTTGCAGAAGTTGATAGAAAAAAATGTGGGGATGTGTGTTAAGACACTTAAGAGTCGATATCAGAAGAGCAGTCCAACCTGAGGACATTTATGGTCCCTTCCCCAGATGGGGACTCCGAGGCTGGTGTAGGAGTCGCCATATTTAGTTAAAATTTTGAGTGAGGGATGTGTGTGTAACTAGGTGCATGTAGTTTTGTGTGGAGGAAGAGGTTGTCCTTAGAGGGCAGGCTGTGACTACCCCCTTGTGTTATGAGACACAAAGGGAAACATTCAGTGAGGTCACAACTGGTTTTGATGATAAGCTCACAGCACCCCCTGTTCCAGTGCTTTAGACCTCCCTGGGAGTAATTATCATTTCGGCAGGTGTCTACTGCCTCCTTCTTACATATACATTCTTATCTCAAAAATTTGTTAGTAGAGGGTAAGAGTTGTTACTCATATTTTTGTCCAGGATAACCTGTTGAACAGATTTGTGGATGACTAATAATGACTGAAGAAGAGAATAGGCTGCAGTGACACGCCATGAGGTGTGCTGTTCATGTGGTTGTGACTTTCTGATTCTTAAGACAAACAAGAGCCTTGGTGATCTCAATTCATATTTTCTTTCCTCCCTCACCTTTTATCATGCCACAAAGGCTCAAGACATGCCCCACTTCTATGCATTGGTGAACAGCATGAGAGAAGGAAAAGATCAGATCATCTTTACTTGAACCACAATTCAAACAGGTTCTTTTTGTTGTAAGCTTAGGTTGTTAACCCCTATACACCTGTAGAGCAGGTGACAGCAACATGTTAATTGTGAGTATTCAGAGGAATGGTGCAAGCGCTTACCTCCTGTGTAATGCCGTCATCCATGGTCTGACAAGGCTGGTTGGCCATGCCCATGATGTACTCATCCATCACACCGGGTCTGAACATGTCATATGGCTGACGAATCAAGTCATGAAGTCGTTTGGAGGCTGATGAGGGAACAGAACAGACTGGATGTAAGAAATGACCATATGTGGATTTAGCTTCAAAACTTACACCCACACCATAATGAATGCTCATTCTGACGTCAAACTAGGAATGATATTGAATTCTTTCTAAAGAAAGATGTGATATTTCCTTAATCTTACCTATATACTTGTGGGTAGGACTCCAGCGCTCCACAGCGGATGGTAGGAGAGAGTGACCAAAGCGGAATGCAGCAGCGGAGAAAGAGGCTGATATGCCAGGGTTCACTTTAGGGTCGTAGCCTTTCCAGTATCCCTGCAGAGTGCAAGTGTCAGTTGATTGTGAAGCAGACTTGGAACAGGAGCATCAGTGAAGCAATGAGGATGTTAAGACATCATTACTTTAGCCATAAATGAGGAAAAAAAATGACTGACAGGTATACTTGATATTTTTAAAGTCAAGTAATGCCACCAGGAAATATGAGGCAAACATTGAAGGAGTGGTAGAAGGCAAAGTCCTTCTGCTATTTGAAGAAGAAAGTCTGAGTTTTACAAACTTGGAACAAGCCTTTTGAAACAATAACAACAATGATAAAAATAATGGGCAATGCCATCATATGATGAAAGTAATCCTAGCTCATATCTAGAATTAAAAAAAATATTAAACAGTTATTCTGAGTATGATCCATCTCACACCACTCATTCTGTCACAGTACACTGATAAGTAATCAGTTTTTCTTATTGCCCCTTACTTCCTCTAAAGTTATCCACAATATCCATATCTGGACGATTTCCTACTGAGATTAATTCTCCACATTCCATGACTTTTTTCCTAACCTCATAATAATACTTCAAACATAACAAGAACATCCTTTGTGGCACATGCACAGTTATTGACTTGGAGTTTGAAACCTCACAGCTTATTCACTTCAACCATTATGAGGCTCTTTTTGGAGAAGGTACATGTTAATGCAGCACTCGCCATGCATGGTGGATGTGCATACAAAATGTTTTCAACAGTGTGTGAGTTAAGACACACTTGCCTGTGCACAGGTATATGTCTGTGGATGCGTTATCTTAAATCACTTGAGTGTATCGAGTCTGATTCAACTCAAAAGGGCTGAGAAAACATGCAAAAACTCTCCAGTGACTGCTATGTACATAACTAGCCAACAGAGTTTCAGATAATTACACAAACACATTTGCTGGTATGTGTGTCTGCCCTCATGCAAGTTGGGCACCTTAGCCTGCTGCATAAATCTTTGATTGTTACTTTCTAAATAGCATTTGGACTAGTATTACAGGCAAGCTATCACGATGTGTTGACAAGCCTTAACAATGTCATGTGCTTACTGATACACATTGATATTCATTATGAAATGCACGTCTGGTAATGCCTGGTGACAAGGCGTTGATGTGGCTTTGTGAACGAGTCATGTGGTTATTTTCAAGATTTGACACAGGCGAGCAGCAACACAACAGACATTATAGTTCATTGGTAATGGTGTGGAGGAATGAGTGTACTGGTGTTGTGTCATAAATCCACTCACGTCAGACAAGAGGAGGCCATAGCGGGCCATCACCTCTTTGCCCAGCAGCTGCGGCAGGAACTCATTGAAGGTGATGTGCTGGATCTCAGCCACCACAATTCTCCTCGCCTCCTGTAGGGGCAGGGAACACAGATATTACGATTGGGAAGGAGTAATTATAAGTGTAATGTCAGACGTAATCCTAACACTGATACACTGCGTAGCGTAATGGTTGTTAGCACGCTCAGCTCCATGGCGACCAGCTCCTTGGTGAACGAGCCTTCAATCAGCTGGTCGCCGCCATCTTCTCAAAGTTTTACATTGCATTTATTCATCTATATTGTATATATGTTATTTTTTGTCAATCTGCATTTTTCTGAAACACCTTGATATGCATATTCGAAAAAATGATATCTTCATGAACTCGTTTGAGTTACGATCTCTAGATATTTTATTACACTGTCATAAGTATACATATGCGTCCCTCACATGTATGTAAACATATATACAATTTGGACCAGATACAATTTCATGAAACTTTAATGCTGCATCAGATATCCAACACAAAACCAGAAAAATAGGATAAAGGACAGCCCAGGCGGAAACAAACACACCTACTGGAGGTGCACGATGCAATTGTGCACTGATTTTTAAAATACTTTGTTCCCTCCTTGGGCACTGAACAGAGTGACATCAGCCTTGAACCAAACTGTCGGGGATACATTAAGAGACCAACTCCAGCCAGTCGTGCTGCTTGGCTGACTGACGACATGGAAACAAGTAAGGTGTTCTCGAACTGTATTTTGCTGCTTTCCTTGTGGACAGGGTGTACTTGGCCCATTTTCAGCTGCAAGTTCACGTGGAGGCCTACATGCAGCTGTGTATCCTGGCGAGTGGCGGTGACAGTTCTGTAGCACAGCCTACTTGCAGGTTACGATAAACGATGCCCCATCACACACTTTTTGGCCTTTCTCAGTCTTGACACACACACACACACACACACACACACCGTTATGTGTCACCCATCAAAGACAAGGCTGTCCCTATCCCAGCCACAGCCCGCCAGTCCCGTCACTCACCTGGTAGAGGCGTTCGTCGTCCCAGTGCGGGTTGAGGTGAGCCAGCACCTCGGCGAGGCGGTTGTGCTCTCGCATCATGAGCGTGTGAATCACGGCCAGGACCAGCTGCTCGTTCACGCGGATCTCACCTTGAGGAAGGAAACAGTGAGGCTTTAGTGATGACAACGTCTGGGATCACTGGTTTGTCATGAAATTTAAAAAAGTCTGCTATGTTTCATGAAGGCCTTTTGTGGTTGTTTAGACAACACTGGCGACTATTCCCAATATCTACATCACATTCATACCCTCCGTTCCAACTTAATTAAAATATCAAGCATGACTGGGAACGTATTGGGAGCACTCTAATATAGTAATATTGACTAACAGAAACATTCATATTTCATTCATAATGTACAGTAAATGTAATTGAAACTAATATATATATATATATATATATATATATAT
>CM035181.1:25977993-25990216 GCA_020233015.1 Callinectes sapidus
TATATATATATATATATATATATATATATATTATTAATAGATGAGCTGCCAAAGCGTATAGAGTAAAGGTTGAAGTAAATCCACAGTAAAAACTTGTACACCTTCATTTAAGCAGTATCTGTGACTTTTCGGGATACCTCTATTCCCGTCTTCTGACAAAGTGTGAGTATAAACTGACATGAGTGCGGAGCGTGTGCACCCTTCCACCTTCCAGAGACAAGAGAGACCCTAGACTTGAGTTATACAATGGCGCCGACAAGTATCAGCAGTGAAGACCAACAAACCTATCAAATTCACTGAATAATTTAGATTTCTTTATATCCTAACACTGTATTAAAGTGTATAAAAAGTAATAATACATATAGAAATACAAGTTTAAACGAAAAACTAACTTAAAAGTACTAAAAAACAACACAAAAGTATGCAACCAATGAAACTAATTCCATAGTTCCATTGGTTGCATACTTTTGTGTTCATTTTTTTATATTTTTAACCTTGTGCTTTATATGTATATAGAACATAGTTACCTTTAGGGAGATGAGAAAAACTGACAGAGACGCCTCGGAGCCTAACTTCATAGAAATTATTTTGGCAGGAAATTAGATGTGACGTTTCCAGTTTAGATTAGAAGCAAAGAACAGACCGAAGACTCGTACTCAGTGTAGAAGATGAAGACGGTCGAGTGTCATTGAAGAAAGAATTGTTGTCTGGAAGGTTGTGTTGAGTTAATAGAAGGAGGAATTGAGTTTTTTTAGGTTTTGAATACCACTAAGTTTACTCTGCCCCAATCAGAACTCTAAGGGGAATCAAATGGCAGGTGTTCTGTGACGTCCCTGCATGAACTGTTTACTTTCTGAAGGGTTGATCGTCTCTGAGGAAAGAAGACGTAGGAGGATAGTTTGAAAATCAAAGTTTGGTTCTGATATCCTTCCAATTACATCTGCATGTGTGTGAGTTAAGGGAAAAGTGTATAGAGTTCAGAATGAAATCTCTTGTTCTGAACTAACTAAGCACCATAACATCAGTTTGATTTTACTCCGGATAGCGTAGCGAAATTATAGTAAACCAAGTGCGATATTTGTGTTTATAAAAGCATTCATATTTTGTCCTAGTTACTCACCGATTGCTTTTATAATTGTACTTGTCTCTCCGATAATTAATGGACGATTTCATGAAGGATAGAGTTCCCATTTGGCTCTTCGCTAAAGATGATAAAATAACTAAAAGAAAAAAAAGTTATTGGCGGGTTCTCGCGGACACTTTTCCAGCTGATACCCGGGATCCTTGTCAAACTGTTATTAGATTCCTGAAAACAAAAATGAAAACCATCAGTAATTCCTGCCGCAGCCCGTTAGTAAGAATGGAGATGAAACGCCAGAACATTTCAAATTGCAATTTACATGAATTATCACATACAAATGGAATAAGGAAAGACACCGGAGAGATTGCACCGTGAGAAAGATAACAATGGGAGGATTAGTGTGCACAGGACAGTAGTGAGACATGAGAAGACTTAAGGACAGAGGCAGGTATGAATCTAGCTCCAAATGCACATGTTGCAAATACTCATAGAGAGAGACAGCACATCTCAACTATTGTGTGCACTGAAGAACTGGAGGATAAGGTTTTATTGACGAGGAAAGAATGGGTGATATCAACATTTTCTGTGACTGGACTATTGGTAAGACGTAGATAAAAATAAATCATGTTTGGCAGAGGACAGAAGAAGTTAAGGACATTATAAAAAAAAAAAAAAAGGTGCCGAGAAATGCAGGATAAAAACGCTGGAATATTCGAAAATTAAAGGAGATTAAAACGTATGGAGAGAGAGAGAGAGAGAGAGAGAGAGAGAGAGAGAGAGAGAGAGAGAGAGAGAGAGAGAGAGAGAGAGAGAGAGAGAGAGAGAGAGGAGAAGAGAGAGAGAGAGAGAGAGAGAGAGAGAGAGAAACGGTAGAGATGATGCGTATATAAGAAGTGTGGCACAACATCTTTTATGGCCTGCATTTGCATCGTCCACCGAGACTGATTGAAGATAAAAGTATTGAGAAAGAAACAATACTTGTACACAATAGGATGGAAAGGCGATGAATGATCTATAGTCAGAGGAATGTAGATGACTGGATGAGTAGAGGAAAGTTCCCCCTGCTCGTATTCAGAGAGAAATATGACGACAGCTTGTGTATGTAAATGTGCGTGAGGGAGGGAGAGGGCTTGGAAGAGCAGATTGATGGTAGAATTTGCTGTATGAGTGAGTGGATGTATGCGCCGCCTCGAGATGATTGCCATGGCTTAGGGACGGGAAATCCATGGGGCCACAAACGAGCAATCAGCGAGCACGGGTTGTGGAAAGGTTTCTCCCTGAGCCACGAGGAGAGTCGTTGTGGAGCGAAATATTGCATGTAGAAGCTCAGCAAAACCGTGACAGCTGAAGATGTATGACGGACACAGGCAATGGAGAATGTTTCTTTTTGTTCATGTGTGAGAAAAGACGAAGAATGTAGCCCACACAGCGTATTGATGGGAAGAAACTGCTACATTGGTGTAAATATTGCTTCTCATTGGTCCTCTGTGTGTTATCTTTCTTGTGCGCTTTGTTAGAACGACCATCAGAGGGGATGTTTTCTCTGCTGCAAGGACAATACACATTATTGTCCTTACACATTCATTCACTGCAAGTTTTCACAATGTATTCAAAGCAACGTACAATAAAATGAAAAATATAGTGCACAGGCGTTGTAATACCGTTCATTTTATCCATGGTGAAATAATTAGCGAATCAGAGATAAATTCCATAACTCTGGTTTGTGTGTGTGTGTGTGTGTGTTCCACCTACGTAGGTCGTCTGCTGGTCACCCATCCAGCCGTTCCCCTACGAAGAGCTCAGAGCTCTTATTGACCGATCTCCGGGTAAGACTAAGAACACTCACCCACCACACATCGAGATGGCGTGGCCACATTAATCAAATTACATCCTTGATCTACTTGTTAAATAAACGAATGAGTTAAATATGGACAATGAATTTTAAAAAGTATATAAAATTTACAACAGTCACTCACATAGTTGCAGTTTTCTTTGGCATGCGGCTTGGTTAATTTTGCTGGGTGACACGCATAGACTGTGTGTGTCACTGGAAGAGTTTAATTTGAACAGCTGGTACCAGTGATGCCTCCATCCACCAGCAATGAGAGCCAACCATTGCAGCATGAATAAATGTGCAATTCTGACATCCTTCAGCATTGAAAATATAGTTGTAGTTTTTTTTTTTTTTTCCCAGAAGACAATAGCTAATAATATTAACATTATTAATGAAAATAACAATGATAATTACTACTACTATTACTACTACATTACAAAAACTAGGTTATGACAGGAACAACATTACATCAATATTATAATACCAACAACAAAACACAATAACAACAACAGCAATATAATAACGATGATTACTCTAACGCCCACAGTAACACCAATGATTATAACTATAATGATTAAGCAACAATGATAACAATAACCTCATTAGCAAAAAACAACAGCAACAACAATAGTCACCACCACCACCACCACCACCACCACCAACAACAACAACAACAACAACAACAACAACAACAACAACAACAACAACAACAACAACAGCTGCTGCTGCTGCTACTACTACTACTACTACTACTACTACTACTACTACTACTACTACTACTACTACTACTACTATTATTACTACTACTACTACTACTACTACTACTACTACTACTACTACTACTACTACTACTACTACTACTACTACTACTACTACTACTACTAAAAACAACAAAAACTACAAACTATCAACAACAACAACGACAAAATTCAAAACAACTACAAACTATCAACAACACCTTCAACAACAACAACAATGAATCATCATCCCAACACTATCAATAGTAGTAGTAGCAGCAGCAGCAGCAGCAGCAGCGGCGGCGGCGGCGGCAGCAGTACTATCATCAACAATACTAACGACACTATCATTATCATCAGCGACAGCAGTAGCAGTAGCAGCAGCAACAGTAACATTATCAGTAACACCATCATCATCATCATCATCATCATCATCGGCGGCAATAGAAGCATTATCAACATCATCATAAGCAACACCAGCACTATCAACATCATTATCATCATCACCAACACTATTAACAATATCACCAGTAGCATCATCACCAGCACTATCAACATCTTCAATAACAAAAGAAAAGAAAATTATAATAATAAAAAAATAAATAAATGAATAATAATAATAATAATGATGATGATGATGATGATGATGATGATGATGATAATAATAATAACAATTGACGTCAATAATGTCATAGCGGTAAACGACTCTCTCACCGTTCTTGATTCTCGTACAATCATTTCGAGACTCTTTCACTTAAAACAACAGTAACGAGTAGACAGCGATCGATCATTAGTGGTTTGTTTGATGCACTTAACCAAGGAATGTGTGTTGCTACATTATTTGTACTTGGAGAATTGTTTTCTTTCTTTTTAAGTGTAAATTTCATCACGTGAGACACAGCATTACAAGGTTAAAAATAATTTAGTGTGCGTATTATGAAGCGTTATTTTGAAGGATTATTTCTAAAAGCCAGAAAGGTAACAAGACTGGCTTTTATTAGTGTTATTAAAATGTTTCTTCTCTCTCTCTCTCTTCTCTCTCTCTCTCTCTCTCTCTCTCTCTCTCTCTCTCTCTCTCTCTCTCTCTCTCTCTCTCTCTCTCTCTCTCTCTCTCTCTCTCTCTCACGGTCTAAGTAATTAGACTGAATATTACCTTTGCGAATATAGTGCTATTGATGTATATATTGTGTGTACGACTTTTATTACTATAATGGTGATACATAACATTTTCTCAACTATCAGTAACAGAAAAAAAAAAATGAAAGCATCCTCGAAAACCTCAATAACTTCCAATAAAACCTGTATAAGTTTAGGTAGAAGGACACAACACTTGAGATTACGATTGCTGCGAAATCTACCACGGGTTTCTAGACACTCAAAAGAGATTAATGAATGGAACTCCAAAAGCCTGAGGTTAAAGAGCGACAACGATTGACACAGTGAAGGAAAGATTCGGACACTAACTAACCCATCCCATGCATACCAGGAAGCTCAGTGCCACGAGAGTATATACTGTATATAGTAGAGAAAAAGAGGAACGAAGACAATAATTTATCTACGGAATATTAGTACTTTAAAGCACCGTGGGAGATACTGGAAAGAGTAGTGTAGACAGGACAATATTGAGATCCTTAATGCGATCAGATTAGCACCAGGAGATGAGAAAAATATGGTTAGAATTGGACGCAGCTCAACAAGAAAAGATGAAAGAGTAATAAAGTGTGGCCTAAAGACCATGAGGAGAAATGTATCGAGAGAGAGAGAGAGAGAGAGAGAGAGAGAGAGAGAGAGAGAGAGAGAGAGAGAGAGAGAGAGAGAGAGAGAGAGAGAGAGAGAGAGGATATAAAAAAACGTTTGTAATGAGATAAATGGGTAACACATTTGTAAACCAGAAGGAGATAAGTACAATGTGAATTCAGAAAAAGTGGGAATGATGTAGGTCAGGCTGGTTCTTTTATTGTTAAAGGTGTACGAAGAAAAAAGCAATGGGAGCATTGTAAATCTTAGGCGGAAAGTTTGTTGAAAATGGCGGGAGCGTGTAAGGTGAAAGATTAATTAAGTAGTCTGATATTGGAGGATGTGAAGACAAGTAAGTGAAGAATAAGACGATAAGAGTGAATGATTGTGTTTATTAAATGGCTAGAAAAGTGTGCATGGAAGAAATCATGAATTTCTGAAGGGAGAAATATAACAAAAACAATTTTAAATTTTAGTAATAGAAATAACCGAATTCAAAATTAAAAGCTCTCCAAGAAAATGCAAAAGATCCTGACATAACACAATTAATACCACAATGAAATATTAAAAGAAAAAACACTGAATAACCATTTCATCAGTCATTGAACTCGATGGATGCATCGTCATTGTGTCAATTAGAGAATATGCAAGATAACTCTCTGCTCGCAATATAAAAAGTGTAAGAAAAATAAGTTAAGCTGCAACAAGCCCAGCGAGCAGCCCTTCACGTGGCAGTTGCTGTATGAAACGTACTTACTTATTTCTAACTATCATTGTCACACATTTATTTGTCTAGTCTTCTTATATATATATATATATATATATATATATATATATATAGAGAGAGAGAGAGAGAGAGAGAGAGAGAGAGAGAGAGAGAGAGAGAGAGAGAGAGAGAGAGAGCGAGAGCGAGAGAGAGAGAGAGACTCAGATTTTGCCCTTGAATTTGGGAAGTCCAAGGATTTGTATATTTTGCCTTCGTAGATTTTTTTTCTTTAAGAAAGAAAGTCATTGAACTTAATAGGTAACAAGAAAAATGTTTACAGCTCGATGCAAACGTGGTAGAGGACGTGTCCTAAAGGTTCCATCGTGATGCTGTTCTTGACTTATTATTCATCAAGTGTATGTATAAACATTTGAGACTGGAGATAGCTTAAAACAATAGCAGAGCAAGCCATTTTGTAACTCTGGGGAAAGAGAATGTGGCGAGAGAAGGATATGCCAACAAAAATTTGTATCTTAATAAGAAAAATATCTATGACCGTCCGTAATCTTGAGTTCTAGTAATTCGGAATCCTAGAGAAATTCATTCCAGAACCTGCTTCCGTTTACATTCATGATTAAATTAAGGATCTTTATTGCTTTCAGTTTAACTGAATAAACGTTTATTCAAACACTGCCTTTTATGTAGCATATTTACTTATTACGGTGTGCTTACAACATGTATGTGATAAATACATCTAACCATATGCATGTTAAAGTATCTTTGAAAGAAACTAGAAGAGATTAATACTCGTATGTACTGAGTTTTCAATAAAATTTCGGTGCGTCGTATATCATATGTAAAATCTCTATGAAATGCCTGTCTTTTCTTACTTTGTCTTCCATAACACAAAGAAAAGGAATATGAGCGCTGATATATCACTAGTTGTGGTTCGGTGCAGTCGCTTTATCGTGACGTAAGGTTGCCTGGATGATGATCGACGCTCCCTCACATCGTGTGTTTTCTTTAAGACAGACACCCGAGCACGACCAAGGAGACTCGCACGATCAGCTGATGATTCATGTCGAACATGAGAGAAAACTTTTTTTTTCTTATTGGACATTGCTACTAAGGCATAGCGCATGCGGAACCAGCCAGCCAGGTTTATGTAGAATTCCGGGATCATTTTCAGATCATGTTCTGTGGTTCTAAATCACAACTGATAACGGACTGGCGAGAGGTGGGGACAACCGCATGACGATCAGAAGTACCAGATAGCAAGTGTGAAGGTTGAAGATAAATCGTATACGGATCCAAAATTAGAAAGCAACATCTGGAGATAAAACAAAAGATAATGTGAGTATTTTTTCTCTTTTTTTCGTGTAAGAGGAACAATTAAAAAAAAAGAAAGAAATCTCACTGAGGTGCCAGTCTCTAAAAAGAAAAAACAAGCCAAAATCGTTTACTATCTGAATAACGAGAATATTGCAAAGATAATGACTGACTTTTGGGTTTAGAATATCTTGTATTAGTGACAGCACACATACTTGTATCGATGTCACTTGCCAACCAATTATCTACTTCTTACTCTTTTAACCTAATGGAGACGTTATGAAGAAGACGAATAGACACCACTAATAAAAGAGTATGGTAGTTTATGAGAACAAATGGGGCCTGAGAAATTAAATTAGATGGAAAAAAATAAAGGGAATAATATGTGTATACTGTATATTAAGACAAGAAGTTAAAGTTGTGATAAAGTAAATAAGCAGAGCAGAAGAAAATACAAAGAAACAGGAAGTGTACAACAATAAATGTACCTTTAAAAGTGAACAGGAAGAAATGTTGCACAAACTGACTCAGAGGGATGAATTATAAAGAAAATGGCTATGTTAATGGAGAATGTCTAGATAGAAAAGAGAAAATGTATTGGTATATGAGAGCAAGCATTAGGACAATAAAGAGACGATTTTAGCAAGATAAGGATTTCTCTGTTGAACTATGGAGACTCACAACATGAACTACTGTTTGGTGTTCAAGTGTTCCTGAGAGAGTGAACCAGCATTTTTAGAAGAGGAAATTAGTTTGAACAGTGTAACCAATTCATTATATTTGCTCATATACATGTATTAAAAAAAAAAAAAAATGTGGTAAAAATAACCCTTTGCAAATTATAGAAGATTTATGGCAATGCTGTGAAATAAGAAATAGATAAAAGAAAAGGAAAAAAAAGCTACTCTTCTCTTCCTTGCCTGAGTGATAAGAAAATAAGAAAAGTCATGTTAGTTCACTGCGATAGATTTGCGTTATAAAATGAGAGGATGTGGTGCCAGGTGACTTGATGCGAGATACTAAATGCAGTTTGGTACACTCGTGGCCAGAAGCACAGTGGCCTTCATTCACTTTTGGTTTGCTGTGTCTCGTCCTTCAATCCTGTGATCTACTGACACGCACGTTTCTTTTCTTCTTTTTTTTCTTTTTCTTCTTTTTTCTATTTTGATCATAACATGTTATTTGGGAGTAAATGGACAAAAAAATTTATGTAAGAGGGGCACTATCCAAGGACAATAAGAATGGTGGAAACAAAGATCCTCTGAGTGTCAACCCCAGCAATGAGACCATATTCCTTGACTTTTGTCCACGAACGTACTGTGGACGGGGGAGTAGTTGAACACAAGCTTCTTTTTTTCTCGTCAAAATAACTGCAGAAAGGTGTAGACCAATTACCTCTGTATCTGCCGTGGTGCAAATAATGACATGAATGAAGCTATAATGAAAGGTATCGCATGCTGCTCGAACGAGAATGAAGGTCAACAGTAAGCAATTCTTTCCTGAAAATCCTGAAACGAACAGACAAATAAATATACAAGTGAGACTTCTTTGGTAAAGGTAAACTCCTCTGTTGTTCACTATGAAAAGTTATACAAAAGGTATTGAACTATTAAATACAATAAAATTATCAAAATTATAGAATTGGATTTTACTTGCATCCTGGTAAGCTAACAAATTATTCAGAATTACATCACAACGAAGAAGTATGTATGGTATGCGGTGGCGTGCTGCAAGGTGATGCTTGGCAGGGAGGTGAACATTGCATTGTTTGAAGGACGGTGACATGCGATAGTCCTCTAGCCACGCGCACACAGTAACTAAACATGCACGATCTCTGGGGCATCTGTAGACGTAATGGCGCCCTTTTAATTATTGGTGGTGCTATTCATATTATTAAGCTATTTTCGTCTTTATGTTCATAAAAGAAACTTGATCGTTTAAAGGAACGTCTGTAGAAATCAGAGAATTTTCTTTCTTTTCTTTTTGCTCGTCATTGAGGGCGTATCATAACTCTGCGAAGGAAGGACATTGAGGTGGTGGCCATATTTGCCTCAAGGATCTCTCCCACATCAAGGCTGACAGGAATGATTGATTAATGGAACCTTGGCGCCACGGTAGTAAGGTCACTGTCAAGGAGTTGCAGATTCCTGGGCAGCGCGACATCAGCTTTTGATTCGCTAACTCGCAGGGTTTTGGAATAAGACGTACGTGACATCTGTTCCTCCTAATCACAGAGCGTCTGTCGCGTGAAACGAAGGCTCATCACACATCGCGTCCACAGATTTGGATCCCGCTGCCCACGCCTGCAGTATCTGTAACACTGCCTGCGCCAGAAACAGCATGATACCAACAGTGAAGATTTTTCACTGGGTTTTTTTTTTTATATGTCATTTATCAAGTCTTCATTCGTCAGCTAAGTTTAAGCTTATTGACTAACAGATTTACTGAAAATCAACGAGACTAAATGTGATTATTGTATTTATCATAAGTCAAAGCACTCATAAAGCAATGGCAACTCATAATTAACTTAAATTTTACACTTGGGTAAATATCGATGCATGATTGTCTCAAGTGATTAGCTGAGCAGTTCACTCATCATTTGAATAGATAACACCCATTGTCTTCAGAATTGGACGTCTCATCCTCCACTTTTACTCACCTGAGGATACTCCATCTGTGTAGCATCTAATGTCTTGACAGATGTACAGTGACATCAACTTCTCTCATGTTCACATGGACTCTAAGGGCCTCATTCCGCTCGTCCAGTCTTTACAATGAGGTCAAGGAAGCTTCTAAATTTCTTTATGCGGCAGAATTCAGATCAAAGATTGACAATTTACTCTCGTGGTGATAATCCTTTGGGAGTCTCTGCAAGGAAGTAAAAACTTCCCACCAATTCCATTAAAGCTTGTTCGAAGTTATCTATTTAATCTGAGGCTCGAGGAAATTTTCACAGCCGAGCTGCTTGATGCGTTGTGCTGAGGCGCCTCCATGCAGAGGAGAGATAAGAGCACCACAAAGCGTCAAACATAAAATCATTAAATTCCTCAGAGGTTCAGAACCGAATAGATACCACAGGATGCTTCTTCAGAAACTTCACCGTTACTGTCCTCTCGTTCCTGAAACATCTGTCAGTCACAGCCAGCAAGGGAGGCCGAAGAAACTGAAGTCACCTCTCCAATATCAGCCTTTTGTTGTTAACTATTCAATAGCAATGAAGAAAAAACTGACACAAACATCAGCCTCAAGAAATCTCGATCTGATGGAAGTTTTTGTGTTGAAAAAAGACTTCCGTAGAAGCAGAAGAGGATAGTCTTAAGTCTCATTCCTCTTAGCAGCTTTTTCTTCACTGTCGACAAGCATCCTTACGCCAAGCATCTTTGGTGCACACTAGTCTTCGAAAGTGTTACCAATGTCCAGGGAATCTTCATAGTGGATCCTGAGTAAGCTAAGAATTACTGAACAGCCTTGCACTGCCCTCTCTCAGCTCAGCTCAGTGAGGATGACTGACAAAGATCAGGTGGAGAGCACAACAACTCGCTTATCTTTTAAAACCTGGTTAAAAAAAGGAGGGAGTATGTTTTCTAGACGTGGTTGGAAGCGAAATTATTATTTTACTTTTCCATTGTGTGTGTGTGTGTGTGTGTGTGTGTGTGTGTGTGTGTTGTACACTGTCTGCTGATCGCCCTCAAGTAGACGCACAGGTTTTATTCATTTATTTAAACCTTTTAGTTTTATACCTTCACTCTCCCCATAAGACTTACAGATCTTGTTCAATAAACACGAGTCTACTAATGTTATTTTTTGTTAACAACATTGCATAAATCTAAACACAGTTCGTAAGAAAAGTCGTTACTCTCTGATAATGGTTTGTGCACTATTAAGATTAAGGTTAAACCATCACTGTTGCCGCACGAGTGTTCATGACAACTATGCAGTCTTCACAGGGATTATTATGATATCAAATTTCGGGGAACAAAAAGTGTTTAGGTAAGAAAAAATGCGATAAATTTGTTGAACTAGTATAGGGGATGCAATAAGGGTGAAATCAGTACAATTCTTTTAGATGTCGAAAGAACACCGAAATTCTACGTGCTCTACATGTAAACTAACCTATGCCGCTGTTGGCTTTTCATATGTGGCTGCAGAGTCCAAATAATCTAATGTTCATTACAGTTTACCTCAAATATTGCTTCTATGTCAGTCTTTTTTCATGCATGAAGTGTTTTAGTTGAATACTTCATTTCAAAACACTTGACAGTGACTGACTTTCCCTGCAGTGTCAGGAAGCTTCTACCAGCTTCCCAAGGCCTCGGCCTCACCACTGGTTGACTGGGCAAGATATGAAACAGAATTTCTCATTATCTTCACAAGTTTTCCATTCTAGTTTCATTTCTTCACAGAGTTGTGTTATTTTCGTAGCTTTTGTCACTACATTTTAAAAGTTACTGTTCTGATCACTGCAAAGAAACACTGCTTTGTACTTATTTTCACGTTTGTTATGCTAAACTCACAAAACTTAAAAAGTTACTAGCATTCTCTATCATGCTTCTGTTACCCTTTGTATTTCTCAAGTCAACCTAATCCCAGTCGCGTTTCCTTAACATCCAATTATGCTCTTATCCATAGTATTATACGAGACTTTATTTATGGGTCCTTGGCGTGTCTACTTGTGAGGGAAGATAAAAAACTGATGTAAAGAGTATGAATTTGACCTTCTTGCGTAAAAAAATTCTACATTGTCACTCAAAAGACTATTCTTTTTACGTGCTAATATATATATATATATATATATATAT
>CM035181.1:26035367-26048018 GCA_020233015.1 Callinectes sapidus
ATGAGAGAGAGAGAGAGAGAGAGAGAGAGAGAGAGAGAGAGAGAGAGAGAGAGAGAGAGAGAGAGAGAGAGAGAGAGAGGGGACGGTAATGAAATAGTTTGCTAAGAGCATATTTAATTCATGAATAACATAGACTACACACAGAAAAGCGCTAGTCGAGATTCTCGGGACATGACAAAACAGCGCGCAGCTTACACCGCCTCGCTGCGAAATTCACATATGAATATAATTAACGTTAACATTTATTACTCCCATCAAAGGTTACCGTACTCTAGCATTAAAATAATTCATGTCCAACTTAAATGTAAATGCTAATCTTCACTCAAACCACTAAAATAATTATACATCAATTAAGCGCTACTAAATGTTACTCATATGATCCATTACAAACTCAGTTATGTATTCATCATTACTGTGAGAATGACTTACGCATCAAACTTTACACTGACAAATAATACATGACGACATTGGTGCAGGAAAATAAATAAAATATACTAAAAACAATGACGCTGTGAAATTTGGAAATAAGGAACAGAGAAAATATTTAGACCTTTAAATAGTGTATACTCTTGAGTGTTGCGTTGCGTTGCGTTGTGTGTTGTGTGATGCGGTGTGGTGTGGTGTGGTGTGGTGTGGTGTGGTGTGGAGTGATGTGCTATGGTGTAATGTGATGTGATCTGATGTGAGAAAATGAGGCAACAACGTTTATACGACTCAATGAGGAGCCACATTTCATGAATTTCAGTTTGGGGAAAGACCCCTAAAAATCATCCTATGCTTTTTACGAGGCAGTGTAAAATTCATCCAAAAAATAATAATAATGATAATTATGATAATACTGGGAACGATTTAGAAAAAGGGTTCATGGATGTAAGTAAGAAATTAAAAAAAAATGTGAAGTAAGTTTGGAAAATATATATATAAAAAAACGTTCTCATTAGACATAACGTATGTAATTATTCCAATTTTTTAAAGTGGAAAATGAATAAAGATATCAAATGAAAAACTGGAAGCCAAAAAAAAAAATAAATAAATAAATAAAAAAAAATAATAATAATATTAAATACATAAAATAAAAACAAAGAATTTATGTAACTGATCAGCATCAAACTTTGTAACGTTTTTTTTCTTTTCAGATACAATAATGTCAAGTTACGCCTATCATTACCAAGGAAAATAAGAGTCTTCGTCCTTGATCAAAACAAATACTGAAAAGTCACACAATATCTTTCATTTGAACCAGTGCAATAAAAAGAAATGTGAGAAGAATCACGGAACTTTACGAGATTTTACAAACCAAAGACTCTACATCAAGCAAGATAAGAGTCTCGTTTCCTGTTTATGTAATAACCACCGAATCAAACACGACACTGGAAACAAAACTTCATAAGGTCACCAAAAATGAAAAAAAGAAACAGGGAACTGAAAAACGTACCTCTCCACAGATGACAATCACTCCTGAGAGACTCCACGCCAGTTACAGGATAAAACAACGGCACGAGGATATATTGGTGAAGGCCAGGCGGCGGCACGTGGGGAGAGGAGGTTTGCTCGGTGTCTCGGTGCCTCAGTAAACCGTCCCAAGTTCACAGGCTGGAGATAGAATCGACACATAAACATGAAATAAAGAAGTCCATGAAAAAATACAAATAAACAAAGGAAAGTCTGTGGAATGAGAAGACACACAAAAATATGCTGTCAGAGAGAGAAAGAGAGAGAGAGAGAGAGAGAGAGAGAGAGAGAGAGAGAGAGAGAGAGAGAGAGAGAGAGAGAAGAGAGAGAGAGAGACGGGGTACAAACGGGCTATATGTTCTTGTAAAACTTTTAATAAAATCCTCCAAACACTGCAAGACCTGATATGTACTGCCAAATTGAAGAAAAATTGAGGAGGTAAAAATAATAACAAAAATACCAGTACACAGTAGCAATTAACAAGGAAAGGGAGAGGTGAGAGGATGAAATATGAAAAGAGAACAAAAGCACACAACGACAAGAATATTGATCAATGTATTACGTGGAAACAGTGAACCTTCCACAGCCTGAAAATTAATACAAACGAAACTTGCAATATAGTTCAATGTTTGGTTAGTTAATTAGTTCCTCCTTACTTTCAGGGACACGTAAGAACCTTCTTTGACTCTATTGCTTATGAAAACAGTTAAACACGGAAGCTATAAATGAAATACTCTAAAAAAAGAAAAATATATAGACTCATATTCTCAAACACTTCTGTGCTTCATCTTCACTATTTCAGAAGGCTTTATTGAGATTGACACGAGTTTTTAAGGTGCTTTTACGGTTCTAGAGGCAGTGAGATGATTTCTACACAACTGAATTTTACGCAAGAGGGCCAGGAGAAAATAAAACAATGAAAAAAAGAGCCCACTAATTTGCCAGTTCTCTTAAAGTTCAAAAGAGTTAGCCCGAAAGACAGTGATAAATGTCTGGAAATTTCCCTTCAGAGAAATACTTTTGAAAACCCGCTAATCATCTCTGACCTTGAAAAATAGTCGTGGTGTGGTGAGTGAATAATGTGTCTTTGAATGCGAACCACAGCACAATGACAAAATGTAAATTATAAGTTCTGAAATAAAACCATAAAGTGATCTTGAATTAATATTAGTATCATCATCTATTATCTATTTTCACATGATGTCTTTTCCTAAGATAACCCACAGGCAACCTCGCCCACCGCACTCAACAAGCAGTCCCTCCCCACCAACCAAGTTCTCAAGTGGAAAGGGATATTCATAAAGATCTCTCTCTCTCTCTCTCTCTCTCTCTCTCTCTCTCTCTCTCTCTCTCTCTCTCTCTCTCTCTCTCTCTCTCTCTCTCTCTCTCTCTCATGAATAGTGCAAAATGTTCCATAATCAGTGAACGGTAAAAAGAACAATCACACGAGCTTTGAAGAGCATCAAGTTGAAGAATGAATCAAAAAGAAAAGAAAAAAGAAAACTTTCCCAGAGGTTTTAGCAGAAACAAAGGAGAGCCAAAAATCTGCTCTGCTTTTATCTTTTCTTTTATATCTTCATTTGCTTTTGCACCTTCCTTAAATAGAGCATAGAATGAACGGGGGAAAAAAAATTCGATTGCTGCTTCCATTAGAATTAAAAAATACATGAAGAAAAAATACCCTAATGAATAAACCAAAGTCATACAGTGAATAACATAAACTATAACACGAAAGGCTGCTGCCTCTTGGTCTCTCGTACAGCTGTGGCACAAATCAAACACTCTTTTTTCGGTATGTTGCAGGTCATTCCCCGCTGTGCCGAGGGTATTGGTGCTCGAGAACAACGGTAAATGGCAAGCAAGGGATCCCGGAAGCTGGTGGGATTACTCTTCCACTCCTATTTGCGTTGGGCGTCAGAAGAGTGGTCGACTGCTACGATGGGGCTTGGAATGAGGTCTCTCGTTTGCAATAAGAGTTGTGTGTCTGTATTAGAAGTCTTGTGTACAAGTCTTTTGCACTACAAGATTTTACTGTTTTTATCAGAGTCTTTGTTTACATTAGAAGTCTTTTGTTTGTACTGTAAGGCTATTCAACAGATGTATGCATTTTGAATTGGAATTAGTTTGTTTGGATTTGGGTTGTTTGTCTGTACTAGTGGGTGGATTGTTCATTTCTGATAAATATAAAAGTGAAGGCCACGGGCACAGAGGAAATCATCACTAATCATCGGTCCAACTCGTTCCCTACCTCCACGATTTCCCCCAAAAAGGAATCTAAAAAATAGAAAAGTTACGAATGAGTCGGTTATTCAGGTACACTATTGATTGGCGCAAGGCTTCTGTCCCTTTAGTCACTTTTTTGTACGCACTCTATCGTCAATATTCCTGCATAAGTCTCGGGGCGCTGATAGTGGGAAGTTGCAGAAAGATTAGTGGCGAGAGATAAGAGGCGAGTTGCAGTGAAAGAGTTTACGACTTCCGTGTCTACCCCAGCCATGAGGCGGGTTATTCAAGGTTACTTGGAATCCTAAACGAAGTAATTCACTTTTACTTACCCCTTTCAGTGCTAATTTTGGGTCTGATTAGATAATTTTATTGACATTAGGAAGGGTCGATGGAGGTCACAAAGTTAATAGTTAAGAGTCTGTATTACTTTTAATCCTCACTTGAGTTTCTGAAGTTGTGTAAAATCTAGAAATGATAAGCAGAATAAACAGAAAAGCGCGTCCCAGTACTGAAGGGGTTAAAGGTATAGAAGCAGCTTTTAGGAACTTAGGACCTTGTTATGTGGATTAACAGCAAGAAGTTAAAGGTATATAAGCGTAAACAAAAATACAGTGTTATCATGAAAAATTGATAAAAGTAGTAAACGATACAGCAATAGAGTTGGATAATACAGAGTAGAAACGAGTCAGGCATCCGAAAGCCAAAATCCTTGAAAATGATTGCAGAATTTGAACCAATGCAAATTAGGATTGCGGATTTGAAAATATTGCACATCCGCAGTGCAAAATGTATGGAGATAATTATTATGAATCTAATAAACACTAATTGCTAATTCAATCTGTGTGGAATCATTCGTGGAAAAACATCCATTATGATAAATGAGAGAGAGAGAGAGAGAGAGAGAGAGAGAGAGAGAGAGAGAGAGAGAGAGAGAGAGAGAGAGAGAGAGAGAGAGAGAGAGAGAGGGGGGGGGGGCAGAAACTTACCGCTTCCTTCACCTTCAAGCAAAATCTATGAGAGGCAAATTTATGATAAAACAAAATTAGATGAGCTGGACGGTTAATGGTGTTTGTCCTCCTCTTCGTCCGTTTTTTTCTTTTATCTATCTACTTGCCTGTTTTCTATTTGTCTGTTTATATTTATACCTTTCTGTCTTTATATTTGTTATTATTATTTGGTATTTGTTAATCAGCCAGTTGATTAATCCGTCTATCCATATGTTCATCTATCTACCTTCGTCTGTCTACTCTTCTCCATTTACCTGTATATCTGTCAGTCAGTCAGTCAGTCAGTCGTGGTCTTGCGTATGTCAAACAAGGTGTACCACTCACAGCGGGAACCATCCTGCAACTGCCACTCACAGTACGATAGTTCATTTGATCTTTTAAAGCCATGATAATTGACCTTCACTGCGGCGCGATGCTTCAACCAATACTTCCCGCCATCTCAATTTTGATCTTATGACGTGGCCTCATTAAATTAAGATTAGCTCAGATTCTCCCTCTCTCTCTCTCTCTCTCTCTCTCTCTCTCTCTCTCTCTCTCTCTCTCTCTCTCTCTCTCTCTCTCTCTCTCTCTCTCTCTCTCGTTACTTGACAAGAAAAGTTTGAATGCCGGTCTCTTCGTTAAACGTTTTTCATTGGCAGTGGATAGTGACTGCTTGACTTTTCGTTTCCCTGTCGAGATTGACGGCTTTGATTCTGGGATAACCTTTGTGGATTCACTCACGGCTTTCTCGGGATATTAGATTCCTACGAGGGTCTATCATGTATGGTATTAAATAGTTTCCTGTTACATGAGAGAGACAATTTCAGCACCGTAAAATAAGTTACATTTTCGTCATCATTCATGTTCAGTGTACTGCGGAATAAAAGCTTCTAAGCGAGCCCTGAAAGTTTCTGGTCGGGGTCTCCTGTTGTTTTGAATGCTCCACGTGCCTGAAATGGGAAGGCAAAATTACGATCATGTAACAAGGTGAAGGTTTTTGAAGACTAAATGGTAGGGAAAAATAATCAGCCTTAGAGAGATGTGGTGTATTGCCCAGAGCTGTCCTGTACCAGTGCCATCCTCTATCAAAGCCATTATTTATCAGTGGTATCTTTCAATCAACACTTCATCACCACTTCCTTACCACAATAAGTCAGGTGATACAATCTGCATCGCTTATCAGGGGACAAAGCAGATTTCAGAATCTCGTTACCATTATATTCTTTACCTTGGAGGCGTTATGTGGCACAGAAGTCTCCACATGCAGTGCCGGAAAGACAAATAAGCTGATCACATATTGGAGCTTGGTTCGATTTCATTGTCTTTCTTGTCATTATTTTGTCTTTTTTCCAATCAGTCAGTGGGTTAGTCAGTCAGTCAGACAGTCAATCTCTCTCTCTCTCTCTCTCTCTCTCTCTCTCTCTCTCTCTCTCTCTCTCTCTCTCTCTCTCTCTCTCTCTCTCTCTCGTATCCTCCATTTCCCATCCTCTCGCAACCCCTAATGACTAATCAAACTAAGTAGAAATTCATGACATTCATCTCATCACTGCCCTGCCTTTGTCCCGTACCGCCTCTCTCATTTCGCTTCATTGCAGTTCTTCTTGACAGCTTTTAACATTTCCTTCATGAATATATGTAAATGTTAGGACTATGTGCTCTTCCCTCTTTCATCACTGCTATGAACAGGACTACATCATATCTTCATGCCTATCTCGTCCCTCAGGTTAAGGAAGCTTCTACGTCTTTCGTGTCTCTATTGATGAAATGCATGAGATAATTTGCCTACCTTCGTCCTTTAAAACCTGCTCAGTTTAGGAGTTTCGCGAGTTTTCCAGTTTTAGTTTCCATGAAGATGGTTTATGGACGTCTTAAATATTGAAGTGTCTCAGTAATGACATTTTTATCGCAACGAGGCGCACGCCCATCGATGAATTTGGCTCCACTTTCGTAAATAATAGATAGAAGGTAGAAGCTCGGGTAGAAAAGAGTCGTGGTTTGCGTCACCACTCATTTTGAACAGATGCAAACAGAGGTTTAGAAAAAAAGGAAGAGAAAAATAGTAAGAGAAAAACGACAACAATAATAATGGTCATACTAACAATTATACGGAAACATCAGGTAATAATGTAAAAGGAAAAAAAATCCTTGGCAAGTCAAAATGAATATTCATTTGCTAAATTAAATGAATATCTTTTCCTGTGCTAGACCAGTATGTTTTTGCATTCATTTTCTGCCGCAGCCTCACATTACTCCGTGAAGTCAGCATGAGTGACTGGATGCACATAACCCGCGGTTCTGGGCATGAAGGATGTTCATCATAACGAAGCCAAAATAATGCAAAATTTTCCCTCACGCATACTTATTCAGAGGATGAGGCTCAGTCAAATGCGCTGCTTCTCAGTCCAGCCCCAGGAAGCAAGCCAGTGAACTCCAACCAACAGAAGCTCATCCCTTGCCTGGAGTAACTGGCTTGTCAGGAAAATGAAAACGAATGCTTGATGTTTAGAACTAATTGTAGTATATCATCATTGACTACTGTTGTGTCACTGAACAATTCAAAGTTTCACACGTGTCGTTTATTCATGACTGAATCAATTGAGCATTTCAGTTCACACATGTTCAAAGCTTCTTTATTTTCTTCTTTAGCATTATCATCATCACTGTAACTCCGGCTTTTGTAGAGGCAGCGCCTTACACTACCATTTGGTTGGGTATTAAGAAACAACTGTATGTTTCAGCTTCTTCATTGCTTTGTACCAAACTCGTTAAGGTTATTTGAAAGTTTGAGGGGATTTAATTATTCACCATATTTTAAAGAAGATTTCCACACAATTAATATGAAACACACCACACCACACCACATCCCACACACACACACACACACACACACACACGAGAAAATAGTCGTTGGGAGAGCTCAGAACATTTCTTTCTTCACGTTCAGCCAACATAACATTGCAGACACCACTCAATCTCAATACACCTTAACATTAATATTCATTGACTATTCACTATTCGTACACGCTCCGAGGTACAGATCCACACCATGGCCATCGGTAAACTAATCTCATACCATCCATTCCTTAATCTGGGTAACTGAGTGCTGATATATTGCTAACGCTGCCAACAATGCTGGAGTGAATAAACCTTCAATAATCCAAAGGCGTTAGTAGCAAAAATAATACATTTATGATCAGAACTCAGGTGTGTACAACTATGTAGTGACGGCTGCAACTCGTAATATCTTTGTCGTAGATTCAATATATGAAAAAAAGTAAGAAGAAACATAAATTTTTTCAAAATAAAAAATTATCGTTTCTGATCTTCACTAAACATGAAACTGTGGACTGTTTCATTCATACAATGTGGGCTTTTTAGAGAATTCATGGGCTAAGGGAGACCACCTAATGGAGATCAATCTGGCCATGCCTAAGATTCAAAACCATGTGCTTGGGGATCTCTTGGCCCCCCAAAGGACACGTGGTTTCACTGTATCACGGCAATCCCCTGTCATTCTTATATTTTCTTGGAACCTTCCACATCAGCTGTTTTAAATGACAGTCTAACGAAACGAAAAAAAAAACCGCCTATCTTTGTGGTGGGAACAACTCGTGTATTGGGAGTGAAGCCAAACAGAGCTATGTTGGGGCACTTTAAAACTCCCTTTCCTTGTACACTAGTTGTGCTCCCTCTCCGCCAGGGATCTATGCTCCCCTCGCCAATTTGTGTTCAGGTCAATATCGGTCTTGTGGGCTGCAATGGGAAGGTGTGTGTGTGTGTGTGTGTGTGTGTGTGTGTGTGTGTGTGTGTGTGTGTGTGTGTGTGTGTGAACAGAATAGAATAAGTTTATTGACTCAGACTTTACATGAAACAGAGCATGACTCGCCCTCGTACCTCTTGTAATTGTCTTATGCATTATAACAATACTAATTTTTTAAAGATTATCTATACATTCCTAATATACCTTTAATGAATAGTTTGTCAGCAATTTCATATCCTTGCTCTTCATCAATTGGATATACTTGAATTGATGAACATTATTTTTGAAGTAATTAGGTATATACTTGTTTCTTAAAGCAACAGTATCTTGATTTAGGCATTGAAATATAACACATGAACTTCATCACCCACTTAGCCAGCATCACAGTTGGTACATTAACGTTCCTCCCTGTTAACCTCATGGTATTTACCTGTTATTACCGGCAGTCCGTTGTTTCCAGGAGGCAATTTAACAATATTTATACAGTTACATCTTGAAAATTTTATCAAGCATTCTTCCCTACCGTATGCATCTTGAAATATCCAGTAATTACTACAAATAGCTTTTGTAGTCATGTTAGCGTACCAAGTTGCTATCCAAATGACTTGTAATTTTTGCTGAATGGCTTTCCTGAACCACTTAGGGTTGTCAACAATCTGATTCAACCATACACCAGGCATTCAATATGTTCTCAACATACTCTAACCATAGACATCAATAAACCCCAATTAAATGATATTTCAGTAGACATTTGTACATTTTATAAGAGAGTTTAGCATTTCTACTCATGACTAACCTCAACCAAAAGTTAATAATTTTACATTTACTGTGAATTTCTGGAGGATACACTCCTAACTTCCCGTATACAAAATCTGTGCTAGTATACCTATTTACACGTAAAACATGTTTCAAAATTTTCATTTGAAGCAATTCCATCTCTCTACAGTAATACTTTCATTATCCCATATTTCACAGGCAGGTGTCAGTGTGTGTGTGTGTGTGTGTGTGTGTGTGTGTGTGTGTGTGTGTGTGTGTGTGTGTGTGTGTGTGTGTGTTTGTGTCAATTCACCCTTCTACTGATGCCGATTTTTTTCTTTTTCTAATATATATGGATGTAAAATTCGTATTCCATGTCCCTTTTAACTGATAAAGCTTTGATGGCCTGTGCTGCAATATATATATATATATATATATATATATATATATATATATATATATATATATATATATATATATATATATATATATATTGCAGCACAGGTCCTCAAAGCTTTATCAGTTAAAAAAAAACATGGAATACGATTTTTTTCCATACATTCGTGTGTGTGTGTGTGTGTGTGTGTGTATGTGTGTGTGTGTGTGCGTGCGTGCGTGGGCGTAGGTTTGTTTAGCTCTACGATAGTTAACGACACCATTAATTAACACCAGAGGAAAATTGTTATTGCTCTCCCCATATAATGAATATTAATTTCGCTCCTTTCACAGGAGGGGCTTTCAAACTCATTTGCTTGGTGGCGCAATAAGGTAAATTTACTATCAGCTTCAAGTCTACGTTCCGAGCTCCGCCCACCTTCCCTTCCTGATACTGTTGGTAGCTCTGTCATCATTAGATCAAGGAGGATTAAGGTATGAAGGGAATCTACATAAGGCCTGATCATCTGAAAATGATTGAGGTGGTGGCGGCCTCCAGTCCCCTCATTCGCTCCTGTCATTCCTTCCATCCTTCCTTCGTATATCCTGGATCCATTTGACCCTGGTTGTTGCGGCGCCTACTTCGAATCACTCACTCACTCACTCCTTCATATATCGCCAAATGCATTCTGTCTTCTGTATGGAGTAAGCAGGTAATAATGAAAACATTTAAGTTCATCTTGTACAGAAGCATATAATCCGCCACAGGGGGCTGGGAAGCTCCGTGGTAAAGTGGTCAGCTGGTGGTTGTGATGGTGCGAGTTCGTTCATGACACAAAGCAGTTATTTGGTGAGATTGGCGAGGTTTTCTCTTCAATCGTACCTAAGGAAACTGACATGTTTATCTTAATGACCCTTTGTACGATCGAGGGACATTAATCTCAAGCTATTCCTTGAAAGGCACACATTTTCAACGACACTAGAAATTAAGCAGCGCATTTTATGACAGTCGTGATGCACAGCTTTGGAGTCAAAATTGAACATACCACGCATTGCGACTAAACAAATGAAAGGCTTAATTTGATTATAATTTTCACTCCACACTTGACTCGCTTCAGTCTGCAGATCCGTGTCCGATACGGATATAATAGGAGTGGCATAGTTACAGGAACTTGGGATTCCGGTAATTTAGGCTAACTGACTAACTTGAGGAGAGACTGATGGTCTAACGATTATATTATTTTATGGATCTATTATTGTTCCGTTATGGAGAGACAAATATTCTTACGATTACATATATCTACCTCTATGTTTTTTTGAGGACCTGAACCAGCAGAACAAACAACGAAGACATTTAAATTGAAAATAGTTCCATAGTAGTTGCGACGGTGATAATGATAATGGTTGTGTCGGTGTAATGTTGTTGTGATGGTGCTGGTGGTGGTAGTGATGAGATGGTAAGATTATCTGAAAACGAAAAATAAGACCGGAAAAGGAGTCAGATAATTAACAAATTATTCGTCTTCCTTTCAGCGCGTGTGGCGGATATGGTGGCGCTTTTACTGTCCCTACACTCCCTCGGAATGAATGACAACATAGCCTTTTACCAAAAACGATAAAAAATAGAGGGAGGCTAAATTTCAAAACTCAAAAGCGGCAGAGAGGTGATTTGTTGGTACACAGGGACTGAGAGCAGCAAGTGACGCATCCTGCAGGTAAACAAAGAGGCTAGAGAAGCATTCTTACTCCTTATTGTTACAACCACAGGGGAAGGGAGAGGAAGAAGATAATGACAACAAAATGACGGTCTCACCTACTCACCATGGTGCCTGAGGCCGCCTTTGGTTAATGTTTGGTCAGTGGCACGGAATGTCACTCAGTCACAGACGCAACAAGGACTGATGCACCTTACCACTGCTCCAACGCCTCCACCCTTCGAAACTTCAGTCAGTAGTTAGTTAGTTAGTTATTTTATTGACCAAAAGTATAATATTACAGTATAGTGAGAGGTACAAAGTTCATCATTGGTCCAAATAATAAAAATATACTTTAACAAAATTCAATGAAAATACTGTCACCTAAGTATTCTATACGGCAAGGCTATACAAAGCAACAACTACCAACTAAATAATTACCAGCATTACTATAATGAACATAAAATACATCGCTTTATTTAACATTTAAAGCAATGTGACCAACATAAATCCAGTGTCTATCATGTACATGAACACTGATGAATGACGCGCGGCGAGGAGGGCACTACGACGCTGGACAGTTTCAAAGCACTTCTAAAAGGTTCACAACTACCCGAACAGCGCTTTCTATTCGGCCAAACACGGATAACAGAAAATGGTAGCACAGCTGTTACCGAAAACGAATTCTTTCAAGGGTGACTTGATTAGATTTCATAGAAGCAATCATTATGGGAAATAAATGATAGTATAACTGATATCAATTTTCAATATTCAATTTCTTCATCAAAATACAGTAATGTGTTATTACTACATTTTGAGTGTCATAATAAGACAACAATAAAAGAAAATAATGATATCATTGCAACAGCCGATGTGGTGAATTCCGATTTACATTTGATAAAATGAACATAACATTGATGCGAGAGCAGTTACTGTCCTTCCCGGGAAAATGTGGAGTGCGAGAGAGAGAGAGAGAGAGAGAGAGAGAGAGAGAGAGAGAGAGAGAGAGAGAGAGAGAGAGAGATGTGTGTCCCAACATACAACACACCACAAATCACTAAGGGTTCACTACTTAATCATGCTTCACAGATGTCAGAATGTGTAAAATTATTAATGAAACTCTAAATACTTATACTTAAGAAATTGATTTTTTTCTTTAGTATTCCTTTCTTCTTGCCTGAATGGGTTTGAATGATTTAATTTTTGGTATCTATAAACGCAGTGATAATGTAATGTAGGTGATATTAATGCGTTATATGATGGGTGTAATGACCTTTTCCTTCGGTATATATATATTATTATCTGGAAGTGAAATATGTGGACTACGCTTATGTATGTATTAATAATTTTTTCCTCTTTTTTTGTCTGCATTGAACCAAACATATTTGTAAATAATATTATG
>CM035181.1:26103685-26114995 GCA_020233015.1 Callinectes sapidus
TAACAAATGTCTCCTCCGAATACATTAATTTATGATGTCCACATGATTACTCCCGGGGTAAGGGACTATTCCACCACAGGCTCAAAGGCCAAGGAGACGGGAGATGAGCGCCCGCAGCTACGCGCTGATACAGCGTAAGCCCCCCCACTTTACCTTTACCTTACATGATTACCTTTTGCTAACTCTTCTTCCTGCATCGATTTTAAGTATGAGTTATGAATATTTGATAGTGATTCATTCGTTCATTTCTATTGCTATTCTTTTTTCATGAGAGTAGAGTTATTGTATTTTAACTTTATTTTTAAGTGGTACAAAAGGTGAGTTTACACTATCAATTTCTTTTGTACTTTCCCCTGTAATTGTCATTATTATCAGCATTATTTAAATTACAGATATCTTGAGCTTCCACGCATTTCCCAAGTCTGTTTAAACATGAACGCCTTTTTTGTTATTGTTTTTTTATATTTTTATTTATTCTTTTTATTTCCACTGCATTATATTTTCTTTGTTTCCGGAATCCCAAACAGTAAAATGGCGCTAAGTTTTGCTCGCTTCTCTTTATAAAACATCGTGAATCAGTCACGTTACGCTACTAATTCACAAAGTTACGGCGAAAGACACACTAACTCTTCAAGATCACATTGTTAAAAAAGTTAACCATCAATTCTTATTTCAAAGTTTATTTTCCCAATGTGAGTGTGAGTGAGTGAGTGTGTGTGTGTGTGTGTGTGTGTGTGTGTGTGTGTGTGTGTGTGTGTGTGTGTGTGTGTGTGTGTGTGTGCTTTTCCACTACCTAGCCTCATGAAGCCACCTATTGAGAGAGAGAGAGAGAGAGAGAGAGAGAGAGAGAGAGAGAGAGAGAGAGAGAGAGAGAGAGAGAGAGAGAGAGAGAGAGAGAGAGAGAGAAGAGAGAGAGAGAGAGAGAGAGAGAGAGAGAGAGAGAGAGAGAGAGAGAGAGTCGTGTGTTTGTATTCTTAAAGGACGGTTTGTTTGTAGGTTTGGACGAAGGAAGAAATTACTGAATTGAACTGAATTGGAGAGCTTCCTAGGAATGCCACAAAGGAAGCAAACTACTGTCAGAAACGTTAAACCAATGAACGTAAACTCAGGAAATGGATACAAAAAAAAAGAAAGAAAAGTTGGGGGAAGAAGACTAAAGAATGCAACTAAGAGAAAACGAGGAAGAGAGCAAGAGAAAGAGAGGGTCGCCAAGGTTAGAGGTGAAAGGGGAAGGAAGAAGGGAGATGTAGGAAGGATGGGGTGGTTTTGTAAAGGATGATACGGGAAGAAGTCCGAGTGGCGTATGCTACAATGAAAGACTGGAGAAGAGGGTTGGTGGTGTATGTGCTCAAAAGGTGGATGTTAGGAGAGGAGAGATGCTAGGCGCGGTGAGGGAAGAGAGGTGTTGGCGATGATAGTCGTCACACACACACACACACACACACACACACACACACACACACACACAACCTAGAAAGAGGGGAGGTGATGATAATACCTTTAAGCTCCTGAACAGTGAAAATGGACGGAATCGTATATCGGCGAAGCGCAACAACGTGGAAGGAAGAAAGCAAAGGCGGAAAAATAGCAAATACTTCAGTTGAAAGAGCTGCAGATGAGACATAAACATTACCATCACTTTTAAATACGTGAACAGGGACATGGGTTTTTTTGCACAGTCGTCTAGGAGTTAAAGTGAAGGAGTGACACGTATCCAGCCAGCCAGGGAGAACAAAACGCCGAGGTTCTGAAGGACATAAAACTTTAGGCAATCTGTCTGTAGGGAAAGGGGGGAAGGTGGGGGGGGGGGGTGGAGTGAGCAGGGTGAGGTATAATAATGAGAACGAGTTTAAAATACTTGTATAGAAAACTTGTCCCGAAAAACGTTTTTCATTACGTTAACAGCTTCCAGTGGTAAGTGGCTGCTTTCTCATTCACCTACATACAGTCGTCTGCTGATCTCCCACCAAGCCTTGGCGCTGTAGATGGAACTCAGATCTCATAGTGACTGATCTTGGGATAGGACTCAGGCCACTCACACGCCACATACCGGGAGTCCACAATCCCTCAGGTTAATCCTGTACCTACTTGCTGGTAGTTGAACATGGGATACATACTATGAAGGTCACCTATTTGCATTGCCGGGCTTGAGACTCGAACACGGGTCTTTTTTTATTGTTAGCCGAACATCCTAACCAATACAATGCGGTGTGTGTGTGTGTGTGTGTGTGTGTGTGTGTGTGTGTGTGTGTGTGTGTGTGTGTGTGTGTGTGTGTGTGTGTGTGTGTGTGTGTGTCTGTGGTGTGTGTGTGAGTGTGTGGGTGAATGGGTAGGATATTTTAGCCAGCAATAAGTAATATACAATATACACATAGAGCTTTAAAATCAACAATACACCATTGCTGGCAACAGCGAAGCCCCACGGTGAGGATGACGCTGGGAGCGGATCATCACGGTCTGGCTATTGTTTCCCATGAGAACACCGCCTGTTACTGGCGACCCAGGGAGTCGAGGCAGTTATGGTGGGGAGTGGTGCGTCACGACATGGCATGGAATGGAACATAGACACAATTCTAAATCCCTTAAAATTTGCTGAAAAATGTCTAACCTCACACTGATGCTATTGGAAGCATTTCAGTGATAAATAAAAGGAATCTTGAACGTGCATAGCCTTCCACCCATGTGTTGTCCTCACGCATAGCTGCTCGCATTTTGTTTCCCCTCGTTTGTGAAGCAGTGGGTGTGCCACAACAGTGAAAGAAAAGTAAAAAAGTTTCCAGACTCCGCGGTGACAGTTCCTTCCCGCATTTCTTTGATCCTTTTAATGTATTGTTCACCACCAAAAGTTACTTTTTGGGTAACGTTGAAAAGCTGGGAACTTATTTTCAGGGCAGTGGTGTGATATAATAATGAAACACTGGGTGAGAAAGAAAAAAATAAGCGAAGGAAGGGAAAAAATAACAATCTGCGGCATATATTCTGAACTTATCCCATAAAGATTTCATCCTAAAGAAATATAAGTATTGAATACCAAAAAGTGGCAATGATAAGACTGGGGATTTGGGCTGAAAACACTTGCTGGTGACTCAAGTTTTAAAGAAACCAAAGTCTCCCGCAGTGTATAGGAAGAGAACGAAAATTCTCATTATAAACTCAAAACTTGTGCTGTGAGAAGACACCATGTGATTCACAAGATGAGGAATTTTCCAATTCACCAAAGAGGACAAGAAGATGTAATCTAACGCGCATGCACTGGTTCATAAGTATAAATCAACAGCAGTTTGGTAGTAAAAGATAGACGATGTAAACATTTAAGCTGTTCAAACTGACCTACTCGCAACGATAATGCTTCTTGGAGCAGCTTGACGAGGCTCCATCAACGCCATCAGCTGAGGAGAATGAGACAGTAATGCTGAGGAACGGGTTATGAGGTGTGTTTGTTTGTTTTTTTGTTTGTTTGTCCTTGTCTTTGTGTGTATGTGTGTGTGTGTGTGTGTGTGTGTGTGTGTGTGTGTGTGTGTGTGTGTGTGTGTGTGTGTGTGTGTGGAGAGAGAGAGAGAGAGAGAGAGAGAGAGAGAGAGAGAGAGAGAGAGAGAGAGAGAGAGAGAGAGAGAGAGAGAGAGAGCGCGAGAGAGCGAGAGAGAGAGAGAGAGAGAGAGAGAGAGAGAGAGAGAGAGAGAGAGAGAGAGAGAGCTATTTCAGTAGCACCATTTATTCAATGATTCCATGGATAGTGTACAGGAGAGAAGATGAGCATTAGTGGAGGTCTTTGAATCATAATGAATGAGAGAGAGCAAATTTAGGATGGAGGTCGTGATTCATTAAGGAGTCGTGAACGCCATCCGTGGGATCAGCGGATCGGAGATGAGTGGAGCAGATCCTACCATGCACCATGATTCTAATGACAGAGGGAATGGGAAGTTTGCAGTTAAGGTCTCTGTCTAATATTGAATTCGACTAAGGAAGTACATAGGAAAAAAAAATATTCCATGAGACTATTCCAGCTAATTAAGCAATATTATAAAAAATACAGTATAAAATTATGCAGCCTCTGAAACCGCAGTTATTAAAGTAATGAACAAAAATTAAGACCAGCGGAGTTTTAAAGCGACATAGTTTTGAGTCAGCTACGGGTGAGCGTCTGATTAAGAATATCTTTCTAGAAGTGAGCGGAACGTACCCACTGATGAATGCCACTGCTGGTAAAAATATATTCCTCACGGGCTACATGGTGGCCGGTTCATTACTAACCATGCTCCTGTTTACTAGTGAGGGAAAATAAAGGATGTGTTCTCAGCCACATCCCTGAAACTCATCGTCGAACAATCACTTCACCGGAGCGTGGGGAACGCTTCACTGTATCGGAAAAGCGAGTGATTTAAATCTGAAAAAAAAAAACAAGTATGAACTGAGATCTTCGGTGCTGCGCCTCGCATCCGCCTCCAGCCGTTTACGCAGTGGTAAACTACAGACCAATACCAATACCAATACCGCAGTGCCGTGTCAGGTGACGTTAGCGACAATGGAGTGCCACACCCCTCTATTTCTGGCCAACTTCACGACTTCCTCCATCTCCTCTTTTCCCACCATCTCTTTGATTCCATCCATGTACTTCATCCTCTGTTTGCCTCTCGCTCTCTTCCCCTCGATCATCCCCAAGAGACAGTCTCCCTCAGGGCCATCTCCCCTCAGTACATGCCCCAGATACCAAAGTTGTTTTCTTTTCACTGTGGTCATCAACTCCCTCGTCGTGTCAGTCATCTGCAACACTTCCTGATTTGTTTTTCTTTCCACCCACGAGATCCTCATAATTCTTCTGATGAATCACATCTCCGCCGCCTCCAGTCTCTTCATTTCTTTACTAAATGTCCAGGTTTCAAAACCGTACAACATCACTGACCATATGTAAGTCATCAAAATTCTTAGCCGGATCCCAGTGCTCAAATTTCTGCTATTCATTATGTTTCTCATTTTTCCAAAATTGATTTTTCCCATTCTAATTCTTGATCTTATTTCCGCATCGCACCTACCATCTTCGTCCACCAGACTTTCCAAGTATCTGAATGATCTAACTTGCTATACTGCTTAACCACCTACATTCACATTCATCCTCAGTTGTTCCTTTCTCTTGGTAACTCCCATCACTTCTGTTTTATCCATGTCAATCTTCAGTCCAACTCCCCTACATTCCTCGTCCAGACGATCCACCAGTCTTTGTAACTTTTCCTCCGTGTCTGCAATTAGCACCGTATCATCCGCATACCTTATGTTATTTATGTTCATTCCTCCCACCTTCATGCCTTCCAAATCTGACATTTCGTCCATGACAGCCTGCGAGTAAAGTGAGAACAAGTCCGGTGACAGCACACAGCCCTGGCTCACTCCTCTCTCTGTTTTAATCCAGTCACTTTTATCTTCTCTAATTCTCACCACAGCTCTCTGTCTCCAGTGCAGGTTGGTCATTACCCTTATATCGACAGTATCTACACCCAATCTTCTCAACCTCTCCACCAATACCTCATGACGTACCATATCAAATGCTTTTTCGAAATCAACAGAGCACATAAACAGGTCTTTCTGCTTCTCTATTATTCTTTCTATAATTGTTCTTAATACAAAAATTGCATTCCTTGTACCTTTACCTTTTCTAAAACCAAACTGAGCTCTGTCCACTGTTTCCTCAATTTTTCTTTTCAACCTCTCATCAATCACTTGACTCATGATACTTATTGTATGATGTTTGCCACATTCTACTGTTTCTTCCTTCTTCGGTATTACAATGAATTCAGACTCCTCCATTCTCTCAGGTATATCACCCGTGTCATATATTTGATTTCCTAACTCTGCGATCTTTTCTATCGCAAAGTCCCCTGCAGCTTCCACCATCTCAACCACCACTCCATCAGTCCCCTCCGCCACTACAGACCACAAAAGGATTTAGGCGAAATGAAAAGAAAAGCTCACATTGATACTATCCCCCAAATAAACAGCGTATTACAACATTTGTTAGCTTCAAAATGGGTAGAAGTTAATTGTCCACATATATAAAGCATAATCCGTTGCAATACCCACATAAGATGGTGCAATAATTCAGAAAATACGACCTAGCTTATCCTTCTACAAGGAGTTGCAAGTGTTCACACACACACACACACACACACACACACACACACACACACACACACACACACACCTAAGCATTTCAATTGTTATTGTATCCATCATAAGGCATCAATTTATTAAGACAATAATAATACAAAATCTCTAAGTAGGATGTAGCTTATTAGACTTCACTGTGGGAGAGTTAACAATATATTCCAGAACTAAAGCATACAGCTCACACTACCACACTGAGTCACATGACCGACGCCCCCTTGCGTCAGCATGTCAGCATTTTGGTTCCTGGACGCAAGAGAGCAAAAAGAAAAAAAAAATATATAAATAAATAAATAAATAGATAAAAAAAAAAAAAAACAATCCGGCCACTGTGGAGACAAACTAAAGACTTTCTCGAATTAAGTGGCATTACGTCAAAACCGTATGTCGTGTAATTAACATAGTTAGTGCACATAATGTTCTAACTTTTGTAATGTGAGTCTCACTACAAACCTGGGTGTAAAAGAACACTACATACAAACCAGTTGACCGCTCACAAAACAAACACTCAAAAAAACTTAATAAAAACCCTTGATGTTGGTGAAGCTGCCTATAAGTGTAACATATCCCCAATCATATAAGCACGAATCAGACTGTTAAAGCGGAGTGGGACGTTCTCTGTCTACCGTCATGTCTTCCCTTCAGTAATTCCAATATTGTAATGAAGAAGGACAAGTTTGTCTGAGGCAACATACATGGACACTTGCCGTGTTCGTTTGGAGCAACACACAAACTCACACGCTTTTTTATTATTATTATTATTTATTTTTTATAGCTACACTGCGCACCTCAACGCCACATTCTGCCGGGCGCGTGACGAACTGATGATTAATGGACGGTGATTAATGAAAACCCGATCACAAAAAGTCAACAATCCTTTACTAATCTTAGGGGAGGGTCGAGTCCACTGTGTGTGTCTACGTAACTAATGGCCACGCTGATGAGTATGATAACGTTGAATATGATGAGGATGATAATGATGATAATGATGACGATGATGATGATAGTGATGGTGGTATTGATAATGGCGAAGAGATCATAGATAACAGTATAAAAAAGATAATATATTAATAATACAATTTTTATTCATGGCAGTAGTAGTAGTAGTAGTAGAAGTAGTAGTAGTAGTAGTAGTAGTAGTAGTAGAAGTAGATATCATTATTATTATTATTATCATTATTATTATTATTATTATTATTATTATTATTATTATTATTATTATTATTATTATTATTATTATTATTGTTATCATTGTTGTTATTATTGTTATTATATTTATTTATTCATGATGTTCCTGGAAAGCAGTACAAAAATTCCCGCTGATGACCGGCCCTATTGCTACAAGAAAAAACAATTCGTAAGAAGTGTTTACCTCTGCATACCCCAAGAGAGCGAGAGAGAGAGAGAGAGAGAGAGAGGGTGGGGGGGGGAGGGTGCTACTGCTACAATTCACAAAAATTCCATTCACCGCATTTCAGCCAGAAACTGCAATGCAACAATAATGACATATGTCTCTGTATATTTCTACAGTCCCTTTACCTAAGACCGTGCAGTTTACGCCACACAAATATGAAAGGATGTGGCTGACAGCGCGTTGGTGGTGGCGTTGGTGGTGGTGGTGGAGGTGGTGGCAATATTGATGGCTGGAGAAGGATGTTATTGTCAGGGAGGTGGCAGAGTGGAGGCTGGCGTAGAGTGATGAGAGGAAATATCCATCCAATACTAACTATCTTTTCAACTGACTAATTATTGACGTCCTCCTCTTTGGGTGTTCAGATAAATAAGCAACAAAGTGACACACACACACACACACACACACACACACACACACACACACACACACACACACGCGCGCGCGCGCACTGCTATTCACGTGCTCCACAAAAACGCAGAATGCCTCTAAAATGATGTTACCTCAAACTGGGAGTTGTAAAATAGTTCACTTTGGGGCAAACTACCTCAATTACATTCCATAACAATTCAAACTCACATTGCGCGCCACACAAACGCAAACAAGGAAGAGATAATGTGGAAAACAGAAGGGAGATCAGTAAAAACATGCCTACATTTTGGAACGTGAAAATAGCGCAAATGGCATTAATTTTCTTTTTTCCACCCATCGATGCTTTTTGAAGAAGGGAAGGCTGGGAAGCCGTTCTGAGAAATGTGACGACAGCACAAGGATGAGGAAGAAGAGACAGGAAGGGAAAAAATGGTGTTATGATTGTTGTGATGATGTAGGCGATGCTCCTATTAGTATTCCCTTAGGCTGGGGAAATGGTTAGACCGACGTAGAAGAGAGGGCAGATGGCGAAAGAGGAGTAGGAATAAGAGCAGAGTAAGGCGGTAGAGAAGAGGGCGGAGGAGGAGGAGGAGGAGGACATAACAAGATCATAGACGTATCTCAAAAGAATCCCTTTGAGAATGAAATGCAGCATTTACGGAATGAGCTTCGTTATGGTGACTCTTATGATGGGCTCTTCTCACTGGAAATTTCTTAACACACCCACACACACACACACACACACACACCCACCCACACACACACACACACACACACACACACACACACACACACACACATCTATTACTAAGAGCGTTCACCGTGTGTGTGTGTGTGTGTGTGTGTGTGTGTGTGTGTGTGTGTGTGTGTGTGTGTGTATTCCTCATGCGAGATCATGAAGGGTCATCCTCAAGTGGGCAATTATGGCTTCTCCGCCTCTAAATGGCATTACAGCAAACTGTCAGAAGGCGATTACGTTACCAGCAGGAACAATTACTACCATTTTACGTCCTTAAACCAATCCATTTAACTAGGAACTGTGCCGTCAATCATTGCCTATGGAAAATTGTTGTCTATTCCTAAATTCTAATGTGATAGTGTTAAGAATTCGAACAGGCATATACGTACGTGGTCAGAAATCAAGTAATCTGCAAATACTTCTGTTTATAGTGATGTTCCTCGGTGTTTGAAACCATGATCTCCTAACAGTCTCCTTACAGTGTGTGGCAAGTGTGAGGTTCTGGGCAAAAAGGAAAATATGATGTTGAAGGAAAGTGCGTAATGATGGAATTAAATTATGCATATTACTTCATTTTTCAACTACGACCACTACGCTTGAACCAAACAAAGGCAGACACTCATAAACGTTTTTATTTTACAATATTACCACACACACACACACACACACACACACGAACGCGTGCGTGTTACAATTTCACTTCACAAGCAATATGAAAATAAAATGTGTTGATATATTTTTGTTTCTTTTTCACTGAACATATATGCATTAATCTTGGCACGGTGTTAAGGTTGCTGACTCGTTGGAGTAATCTGTCTGACAAGCCGATCTGGGAGAGACGCGACTCGAGGGTTACTAATATGAGGTATGAGGTGGGGAAAACATACCTGAAAGGGCGCAACTGAATGAGTCACTATTATCTGCAGCAGAAAAGGAATTGTGTGGTAAATTATCTTAAAAATGTATGAATTGCTGCATGGTACAATATGTTAGCAATCATCTTTTGAACTTAATTCCATAATAACCTTCTCATGTTTCAACTGTTCCATGAGTGTAGACTACCGCCCTTCTCACTCTCACACTATGCGGCTGGTGAGGTTCCTTTATTTTTTACCTGAAATTATGCTCACTATTATCTAAGACTGTACCCGAGATCAGACAATAGAAGAAAAATTAATATATCACGTAAGAGTGAATTGGAACTATCAAATTTTCAACAAATCCTGGAGATTGCTTTTTAAAATCGAAGAACTGACAAAGAGAACGAAATCAATCCTGTCCGTAGCCAACAGTCCTTGACTGAAGAATGTAGCAGGGAACTTTTTTCCAAGAATCTATTTAGCAGTAAATGTTACCATACATAGTATGTACACAAATATCTATAATAGGGATAACCAAAGACTTTTAGAGTATACCAGGAAAAGGCGAGCTGAGACAAGTGTAAACATCCAAGGCTTTGGAAGAGAGATTGTGTGGGATACACAAAGAAGCAAACTCATGGAATTTCAAGATGAAATCGTGAAAAAAAGTAACTGAATGATAACACAATCTGCAACAGGCAATTTTACACACACTGGAAAGAAAACCTTTGTGCGACAGTGACAGTTTGAGGCAAAAATACTTTTGCTTGTAGCAGACTCAAACTCACCCCTCTGTCTGTTATTTCTCTCTTCCTCCATCTCTTGACACCTCACCTCCCCTTTCTCACACAGTCTTCTCTCCGTCACCTCCCTCTCTCTCTCTCTGTGTCCAGCTAACTCCCCTTTTTAATCCATCAAGATCTACCCTCCTAAAACCAGCTTCTGTTTAATGTTCTTGCTATTAAAACCGTCTTTTAATTAAGTTTGCATCCAAATTCACAGCAGTCAGCGTTATCTAGGTGTAACTGTTTTCTCCTGGTTTGTTACAATTAAATCTAGAATATTATTCTCCATTGTGAGTTCTAAGGTTACCTGATTAAAAAAATAGATTGTACTTTAAGAAATTCCTCTGCGTCACTGTTGCCCATCACCTACCGTACGTACCTGACTACCCTCATGCCTTATCTATTTCCTCCTATAATTGATTTCATTTGTAGGATTCAGTGGCCTGTACACTACACCCATTATTACTGATTGTGATCCTTCCTTGATATCCACCCATAAAGACTCCTTTCTAAGGAGCACCGCTCACGTACACAACTCCTCTTCACAGACTCATAGGGTCTTGTAAACATATTGCAGAGCCACAACACACAATGTATTTCTATATGATCACTAACATTTCAGCTTACCGCTATATTTTGCCATTTCTCAGTGGAACCGAGGTATTAAAAATATGTTTAGCTTAACATAACCAACCATAATAAAATATCAATAACTTGTTGTAAATAGAAAAAAAGGAACCTAATACTTTACTTTATGAAATGTGATAAATTCTACACGTTCTTACCAGCTGCTTCTAAAACTGAATAATATCTTAACTTTTGTGGAAAATATGCTTGGTGACACACACACACACACACACACACACACACACACAAACTCTCTCTCTCTCTCTCTCTCTCTCTCTCTCTCTCTCTCTCTCTCTCTCTCTCTCTCTCTCTCTCTTGTGTCTGTGTGGATTTCCTGTTTTTTTTCTTTTTTGTGTGTTT
>CM035181.1:26155983-26172806 GCA_020233015.1 Callinectes sapidus
TACTGCAAATACACAATTTTATGGCTTTGAGGATGGAAATCTTTTAATAATTATTTTTCTTTGAGCGGAGGAATGTTGATTAATTATTCAGCACCACTGAAGGACCTTATTCTCAAACACTCCGTCGTCTTACCACGACTCCTTGTTAAAAGTCTACGTGGTGAAAGAAGCAATCGGAATTTCCAAAAACGTTTTCATAATTCTACTGAGTGTTGAATAAAAGATTCTGCATCATCAAAGGAGGAAAAACACTCATGAGAGCTTCATAAATTGCATCCTTTGAAAAACAGTCTCTTTGAAAATAGTCCACTTGTAAAAAAACAGTGATGAAGAATACGAACTCAAAAGTCAAGACACTCCAGCAAGGCGTGTGGGAAGGTGTGGAGGACGAGACGACCTTTTCTTTAGTGTTTCAATGTTCTTCCTGCCCGGTGGCTCATCTCCCGTCTCATGTAACTCTTTATATTTATTGTAGTTCATTAGAGGGTGAGTATGTATTATTCACAAAACACTCAGTTGAATAAAGCAAAACATCCTATGTTTCTGCGACATCTGGTGCGAGGGTGTGTGTGTGTGTGTGTGTGTGTGTGTGTGTGTGTGTGTGTGTGTGTGTGTGTGTGTGTGTGTGTGTGTGTGTGTGTGTGTGTGTGTGTGTGTGTGATAATTATAATAATGAATGGAGGATCCTTACGAGATGAATAATGTAGTATAATGGACATATAAAACCCTTAAAATGCACTGATAAGAGGTCAGCGCAGGATATTAGTCAGGATCATCCAAGACAAACAATACTTTATGCTGCAGTTTTATTTATTAATTTATTTATTTACACGAAATTATCATGACACCATTAATGAAAAAAAAGAAAAGGTATTTGATGAAGAAAAGTCTGCTTGGATACAATGGTGTCATATGATTCTAGATAAGGTGGAGAGGAAGAGTGGTAAACAGCCTTTTATCCCAAAGTGTAGGCGACACACAATAGTGGCTCCTTATCGTGGGGATACACGCATACATACAGCTGCTTTAAAAGGAAACTGGTGATTTGGGGGAACATTATATATCGGATTCCTTTTCTGAGGCAATCCTTTTTATTCATTCAAGCTAACCGTCTCCAACTTCTCTCTGATCGCCGCATCGTTGATGTCTTGCTATCTTCCACTGTTATTTTCACGGCACATCCTCTTCTAATCTTACTAACTGAACGGTTAGCCTTCTCCCAGTACATCACTGCACAAGATGTACTTCCTCTTATCTCTACGAAAGACATAACAAATATTTTCATAAATTTACCCCTTTCTCTGGTTAATTCTGTAATTCAATGACTGTTTCTGTATTTCCTCTTTAAAATTTTTCGAGAAGGATGTTTCGAAACATTTATCCCCCAATTATCAACTATCCTTTACGACCTCCGTTTAGTACCAGGCTCTAGTTTTTTTCCTGAGTTTTTTGTAGCCTCTAAGAAGTGTCTATCTTACATGAAAGAAGAAAAAATCACTCTTTTGCCGCAGTGGCTGTGGCATCGGCCTCAATAGGGTATTCATACAATAAATCGTTACTTGCCAGAAAATGTACGAAAAGAGAATAATGTTTCTATCCAAGCATTCTATTTTTCTCAATACATTATGTACAGGAAACATTATGAAAGGGAATGTTTCTTCTAAAAGCTCTATTTCCCTTAGTAGGTCAGTTAAAAGACTTAAGGGAAGCCAAGCAGGCAAAAACTTGTTCTATCCAGTGTAACTTGTGTTCACTTTTTGGTATTACGTCAAAATCAACGTCAATAATTAACGTCATTCTTTGTTCCATTGATGAGCTTTCACAATATGCACATGCATTATAAAATGAACACATGTGTCCATTAAAGGTACACACACACACACACACACACACACACACACACACACACACACACACACACACACACATTACAAAAACCAGGCGTCCTCTTCTGTCTGGACGTGTCTGTCTTACTTAGTGCCAGAGATCACACTTTAACACATAAATACATCACAAAACTAAAACATCCTCTTCTGTGGCGCGACAAAACTGTGTGACACACACACATGCATCACAAAACTAAACTGTCCTCTTCTGTAGCGATACAGAACTGTGTGACACACACACATGCATCACAAAACTAAACTGTCCTCTTCTGTGGCGATACAAAACTGTAACAGCACACATACATCACAAAACTAAAACTAACAACACACACATGCATCACAAAACTAAAACGTCCTCTTCTGTGGCGATACAAAACTGTAACAATACACACGTACATCATAAAACTACACTAACAACACACACGTGCAACACAAAACTACATCGTCCTCTTCTGTGGCGATACAAAACTGTAACAACACACACACATACATCATAAAACTTAAACTAACAACACACACGTGCAACACAAAACTACATAGTCCTCTTCTGTGGCAATACAAACAACAAAGTGGACGCGGCGCCCAGTTCCAGCCACGCCCTCCGCGGAGCCATCCCCGAAGTTGCCGCTGTTCAAGGAATGCGCTGTAGGCAGCCTCCTCCTCGAGCACATCACGGGACGCCTGTCTCACCCAAACACACGCACGGTGGACGAGGGCCATGCAGGCGGGCGTCGTAAAGGGACTGGTCTCGACGCCAGTCCGTCTGACCTCCTTTGTTTTCGGTGCGAGCGCTGCTGCAGCTTTTCTGCGTGCCCTGCGCCTCTGGCACGTGCTGGTCCTGCTAAAGTCGCCGGTTTCGCCTTCCGCCGAGGCGGTGATCTCGTGCGTTGTTGTAGCGGTCTCCCTTTCCGGTGACGCGGTTACCTCGCTCGTCTCTGTCTCGCTACGCTGGCCTCGCCTTGCGCTCAGGCCGTGATCTCGTTGACAGCAGCAGCAGTAATCGCGGCTTACGATGGGTGAGCCTCGCCTTTCTGGTTACGGACTGCTGCTACTGCCTTTCTGCGCGCCCTGCGCCTCTGGCAGGCGGTCATCTTGCCGGTCGTCACGGTGACAACGTCGGCCTCGCTTTCCTCTGAGGCGGCGATCTCGGTCGTGTCGATTTGCTCTTCGCCGGTCTCAGTGGTGACCGCTGCGTCCGTCGGGCGAGTCCCTGTCTTCAGTTTGTGGGCCGCCCGCAGTGTCTTTCTGCGTGCCCTGCGCCTCGCTGCGCTCGTCATGGTGGCCACAGTGCTCCTGGCCTCACCTTGCTCCGGGAACGTGGTGGGAGGAAAATGACTTAGTACCTCCAGGAGGGCCTCGCTGTACGGAGCAAAAACGTCCAACCCTTTCTTCTCTGCTTCCTCGACTTCCTCGGCCCAAGTCAAGACAGTGTCAGGTTTCATACCTTTTTCCATGACGTTATCTTCCTCGCTCTCATCCTCCAGCAAGACTTGCTCCTCCTCCACCTGTACTTGGGCGACATTCACGTCTTCTGGCTCTTGTGACATTACCTCAAAGCCAGGCTCGTTGTGGATGTCGCGCAGGCTTCTCCTGGAGCGTCGTCCGCGCCTCCTCCGGAAGAGCCTGAAGAGCCAGCCGAAGCAGCCTCGGCAGCATCGACCCTCCTCCTCGTCGGTCATTGGGCGGGAGGTGTTGTGCTCCATTTCTTTCTGTGGATCACTGACAACACCACCCACAGCCTCCAGTGTGACTGACGGTGCTCTGTAGCTTGGCGGGTTCGCTGTGCTGCTCCCCTGGTGCAATCCTCGGGAGTGGCCGACTTGCTGCTGTATTTACTACTATATGGCTCGCAGAACATACACAGCGATAATATTTAGCTTGAAATGAGAATTATAACAGCGGGTCGCTTAACTCCAACCTGTTACTTCAAGCTGGGGCGACCAATCAGATACTTTCTTCTGGCTGATTTGTGGGTTTGGGGAGGGGGAGTTTGTCCAATGCGAGTATATAAGAATACATATTATGTATATGCATGTGTATGCATATATATATATATATATATATTCTTATATATATATATCCTTATATATATATATATATAATTCTTATATGTATATATCCTTATATATATATATATATATATATATATATATATATATATATATATATATATATATATATATATATATATATATATATATATACTATATATATATATATATATATATATATATATATATATATATATATATATATATATATATATATATATATATATATATATATATATATCTACATATATATATATATATATATATATATATATATATATATATGTGAGGCCAACAGAGATGCCAGTTTCCGAGTTATAAGTAATGGACAGATCAATGATACTAAGTGTGGAAGAGGGGATAGTTGTGTGGAGGGTTAAATCAAGATGATATATGAAGGAATTGAGTTTCTAAGGCATTAAACATTACTATGTTTTTCTGCCTCAGTCCGAAATTCTACTATAAAGATCAGAAATCAAACATTCTGTGGTGTTCCTGCGTGATCCGTTTACTTCCTGAAGAGTAGGTCGTCTCTGAAAAGACGTTGGAAATGTAGGATAGCATCATCAGTGTAAAAGTGGATAGAACAAGAGGTTTGGCTTACAAGATTATATTGATGAATATTAGGATGAGAATAAGTGAAGGGACATATGTAAGAATAGATATCACCATGATCATTTTTATTGATAGAAACGATCCAAAATGCAAAATGAATAAATAAACAAATAAGGGCCTCTCCGTTTCTAGTCTCTGTCCTCTCCATGGCAAATTCAAGGGCTCTCGTGACATCCAGTGGAGAACAATTGTACATACAATGATAGAAATATTTCTATCTTTTTTTCTGTTTTAGTTTCTCTCTCTCTCTCTCTCTCTCTCTCTCTCTCTCTCTCTCTCTCTCTCTCTCTCTCTCTCTCTCTCTCTCTCTCTCTCTCTCTCATAGAACATTATTTCTATTAACGAGACACAAGAGTTTTTTTAATTCGACTCTAATTAAAAAGAGACAAGAGAACATTTTAATCCTATTTTTAATCAAAACTATACACTTCTGAACAAATATTTCCCTGACGAGTAACCAATTACAGCCAGTTGGTAGGAGCGAGATGTCTCTGCAGAAATTCATTTAGAAAACTAGCGATTCGTCATATCTTTCTCCATAATTGTCATTGTATTCCTGCAAAACTTTAGGATCTTTAGCACGATACTTCACGAGAGAGAGAGAGAGAGAGAGAGAGAGAGAGAGAGAGAGAGAGAGAGAGAGAGAGAGAGAGAGAGAGAGAGAGAGAGAGAGAGAGAATATTTTTGTACGTTTTTGTTTAGTTTACGTAGCAATTAACTCGCTTTACTGTTACTCAAAATCATGCTTTCCTTAACCCCTTCAGTCCTGGGACACAATTTTTATATTTATTTTGCTTATTATGTGTCGGTTTCATACAGCTTCAGAACCTCATGTGTGTATCAAAATGGTACAGAATCTCGCTATTAATCTTCTGACCCCCATAAACCTTCCCTGATCCCAATAAAGTCGTTTAACCACGCTTCAAACTTTAAACAAAAATGTGTCCCACTTCTGAAAGGGTTAACATTCGTGTGTCTCTCCAGTAGATATGGAGGAGGCCACCAACAACGTGTCGACCATGAGAGGTGACTATAGCTGGGAACCGCCGCCCCCCTGGATGTTTGGCAGCCAGGAGGAATGTGAGACTTACTACCTGCCCGCCGCTACGCCCTTCGTCGATGGTGAGTTAGGCAGTGAGTGCATGCAGTACCTAGTCCATTTGATCTCTGGACACGAATGGTTTGAAGGATCACGTAAATAGTTTATCTGCCTCTTAATCATTTATTTTCTTATTGGTGTTGGTGAAGCCTTGTTAACTCCTTCAGTACTGGGATGTATTTCATATGTATTCTGTTTATTATTGGTCGATTTTATACAGCTTAAGGAACACTTGTGGATATCAAAATAGTACAGGCTCTGGCTATTAATCTTCTGACCTTCATAGACCCTTCCTAATATCAATAAAATCATCTAATCACACCCAAACTCATGGTAAAAATGTGTCTCACTAGTGAAGGGTTTAAACTATCAACGGAATTATGAAGGAGTTTTTGAAGTTTCCAGTACCTTCCACTATAGCATACCCAAAGTGATCAAGATAGATGTCAAAACGTGGAAGACTGATCCTGAGCTGTACGGTCAAGTGTATTATTTCTTTTTCTTAATTAACGTGTTGGAGCTATAACTTTACTTCCTCAGATGTTTGTAGCGAAAGTTATAAAGATTTGTATGATTCTGACGAGAAAAAAAAAAAAAAAAAAAAAAAATCGCTAAATGGGAAAAGAACAATGTCAATGAAACAATATTTTCATTCATCTAAATAATGGGTAATGAGAGTCCCAGACATTTCATCATTGGAGTGCAGGGCTGAAGTGAGATCTGGTGTTTGCTAATAAGCCTGTCACACCTTGACAATCTGCCTAATATATCTGAAATGTTGCCATACGCTGAACTCTCATTTCTTTTCGGTTCACTGTGTAGTATGTCTTGTAAGAGTAAAGGTAGTATAGGAGTAACAAACTGAACGTGTTCATAACATATTGTGAGTTAATATAAAATAATCACATAATGTATGACCAGAAAAAAAAAAAAAAAAAAAAACAGTGAATGTACTGGATGCAGGAGAAGCGTGTGAGGAACGAACGCGTAACAATAGAGTAAAACTAGGAACAAGAATTAGAGCTTTTCTCCAGTAAGCATCTTCATTTGCAACAATAAATACAAAATGTATGTAAATTGTAATAACATCTATCTATCAGTCTATCTGCATTTCTTTCTCTGCAACTGATACAGTGCCAAATCTAAACGTCATTCTGATATTGCAGAGAAACAAACTGGTACTTTCATCTCAGCACTTCTGGACACCATCTCCTCATAGATAGAGAATATTACCTGCAGAATTAGCATTTTCTCTAAAACAGAGACCTCTAAAGCGTTCCAGATACGGTATTCACGGAATAAGTATGTTTTCAACACTCTTGTATACGTTTTGCATTGATTGCCATCATGTCCAACGCGCTGGCATGCATTGCATGTTCGGTGTACATACGTTTAGTACACGTTCATTAATAGTTACACGCACAGCAGCATCGCTTTCTGGATACACAGGAAATCATATTAATGAATACAAAACGTGACGAACGATCAGAGAACGAAATCGTCATATGAGTCTCAAACTTCTCCCCAGAGTATGCATAACGTATTGGCCATACGCTGGCGTAAATCGATAATTTTGGTGCATAATAAAAAAGGCTCTAGGTTCGTACATCAACGTGTCCCTGGCGATAGAACTACGAACCCATAACTTATTCAGTGTATGGTGGAAGTACGACACCGTTAATACTACACAAGCCATATGATTTCTAAATCAAATATCGAAATGGATAAAGTTGGGTGATTACAAAATAATATTACGTGTCGTCGTCCATCTATCACAACCACAATCCCATACAAAGCTAAATGAATAATAAAAGAAATAGGTTGCCGATATCTGTGAAACGAATATCGGATGAAATAGAAGGATTAAAAGAAAGAAAAAGAAATCTGGCCAATTATCCAAGTCGCTAAGGTGTTTTGTGTTATAGGAAATGAAGGAAAAACCTAAAAAAAAAAAAAAAAACTGTCTTGAAATTTATCAGCGAAATCCTGACAAAGTCAACACAATAGAAAACTCATGAGATAACTGAGAATAGCTAGTTTTGTGCGGCGAGGACAACGTAGGAGCAGTTAACGAGGCTGAGAAAAGCAGTAACCATAAAGATACCGATGAACTGCGAAGCACTGAAGAGAGTCAGTTACGAGAGAAGCTGATAAGAGAAAGACGTAACTCCACTGTGTTTAGAAGTGACGTGTGGAGGCGTCTCGGCACACAAGAGAGGCACTTATTCCACACACAGGCAGTAAAGGACTCTGTATAAAGCCTCGCTACCTCGAGAGGGATAAGCGACTGATGGATGTGATCCAGTCTGCTTACCATTACTGAAGCTGATTCAAATAAAAATAAAACATAACAATTCACCACATCTATACTCCGTCAGGAATAGAATAATCGTTCTTAAAAAAAAAAAAAAAAAAAAAAAAAAATTAATATGCAATAAAAAATTCCCAGTTCATATAAAATTATTAAAATGTTTGAGTTGTACATAGGTATTTCTGAATATATATCAAGTCAAGACCGTCTTATGTATAAAAATAAATTACATATTGAAAATTATATCATTAACGATAAAAATGAGAGACGATTGTGTGGGAAGTGGAGGAAACTTTTTTTTTCCAATGCTTTCAACAACTGCCACATGAAAGCATAAAGAGCAGACTTTGAAGCTGTGCTGCATCTTTAAGGAGTAACTCGATTCCTGTTGTAAGTCTCGTTTATCAATTGGAATTTATAAGAAGTCAACATTTCAGTGAAAAGTTAACAACAACCAGTGAATAGAAGAAGAATATAGAAGAAAATATAGAAATAGAGAGATGAGTTTGCAATTATATTATGTACATGGGCTCTGGTTGTGTAACACGTTTAAAAATGTGAGAAACTATATTGTTTCCAAAACTTTATAAGGCAACGATATTAATTTTACGCTAAGGGACGAATTATTTATTCGTGAAGTAACATCACCACTAAACAATCATATTAAAGGCGATGAGTGGAAAGTAAGCGTTCAGTTGTTCTACAATATTCTTAATGTTCAGAGACTAAAAAGAGTTGAACACTGAGAAATATAGTAACAGTAATTTGGACTTGAACAATCCTCCTTTCCTCAAGGATATACTGAAGGTAAGCATACCGAAATTGGAAAAAAAAAGAATGTCAATAAAAGGACGGTAAAAGAAAGGAAAGTAGAGTTGAAATTCAGTGGGAAAGATGATAATAGAAAGATAAGTCTTGCTTGAGAGGCCTGGAACACATGCACAACTCATGGAGGTAAGTACAATAGAAAAGTTTGGGTAACCTTTGCACTGCAGTGGACTCAGAAATGTTGATAATGAAAGACAAGCACAGTTCCAATAATCATGGAAAATGAACACAAGAGAAAGACACAACATTACTTCAAGGGGTGAAAGTGTGACCAAAGAGACATGAGAGGGATTTATGTTTAGATCCGAGACCTTCAAACGATCAAAGCCGAAGAGAGCAAGTGATTCACCATTACAAGGAAATTTATGAAGAAACAAGTGATTCCCCATCAGAATTCATCTTATGAAAAATAAATGGTGAATAATAAAGCGGAGGATTTAAAGAAATAGTTTCAAGGTAAATTTATAGAAAACGTTGAGGATTTCTTCTGCGCAGTCGTCATTTATTGACAGTCAGATCAAAGAAAAACGCTGTCGCAAGAAAAAAGCCCTTCTCCTCTTTAGTATTTCTCCTCACAGGAGGAATACAGAAGGTTAATTTGTCATTTTTACGTCATTGGAATATTTACGATGCCTTATACAAATATAAACCTAAAAATAGTGGTAGTTGTTAGAAGAATATTTGTGAAGTACAGAATGGCTTAAGTGTCATTTTTCAAGTCACAGTTCTACTTAAAAAATCCAATACAAAGATGTGTTAATATGAAAAAAAAGATGAGTTAAGGGGAAATGTCAGGCAGTGAAATGGTTAAACCGTATAAAGTGACGATAAAAGTTTCAAGCTAAGTGGTGCTGATTTATTCGTGAAGTAATACCACCAGGGAAAAAGATCTTTGGTACAGTGGAAGCACATACACTTTGGGGGACGAAGGGTGTTGAAGCGCATCGGCTGGAATCCTGGCCACGGTCGAAGGGTAGGTATGGCTTCCACTCGTGGTGACGGTCCTCAAACGGGTGGGGTTTCAGATAGGTCTCCACTAGGAAGTCTCCTTTAGCCCACAATTCCCATAAAAGTTCACATTAAAATATAAAAAGTAATTAACTGAATTGGGAAAGAAAATAAAACAAAGATGGCTACAGGCCATCAGGGTGAACATAAATTCGAGAGACGAGCTGCAAAATGAAATTTCGATATTTTACAACTAAATTTCAAATGTCACCTTAGATGAGAGTTGTATACATTACGCGGTGTCATTTATAAAAAAGAGAATGTTCAAGTAAAGAGAGGAAAAATGTTCCGCTAATGGAGACACAATTACAGAAAGGAAGTGTGAGGTGCACGTGATGGTACAGTGGGAAGACTTAGCAAACATCCACTCTGCCTCTATATTTTTCCTTATGTAAGAGAGAACAACTGGCCAAAAGCAACAAACAATTAAACAAATAGACATAATGATATCCCAATCCCCGTACAGAGCTGATAAGGTTAGCCAAAAGAAAAAAAAACCTTCCGCTCAAGGGAGTTCAGATCATTGGTAGATGGAAATACTACGGCAGGTAGGGAAATCCAAAGTTTACCATAAAAGGGCTGAATGATTGGAGAGTACTGGTTAACAATTGCAATAGAGAGGTGGACTGAAGAGGGGTGAGAGAAAGAAGAAAGTCTTGTGCAACGAGGCCACAGGAGGGGAGGCACCCAATTAGCAAAATCAGAATAGCAGTTGGCATGAAAATAGCGGTAGAAAATAACAAGGATGCAACAACGACGGTGAGAAAGATGCTGAAGATAAAAATTACTAAGAAATTTTTTTTATTCCACAGTACCTAAAAAAGCAATATGAGTGGAACTACCCCATACATGTCAAAAATACTCCACATATGGGCAGATGACACTCTGTACAGAGTTGGGGGTGAGAAAATCTGGTGGAGACGACTCAGAATAAGAGGCATTTCAGCAAAGAATGAAATGTGACGTTTCCAGTTAAAGTTATAAATTAAGAGCAGACCAAAGATATTTTGTATAGAAGAGGGGGACAGTTGAGTTTCATTGCGGAAGAAAGTTGTGTCGAGTTGATAGTGGAGAAATTGAATTTTCAAGGCGTTGAACACTATTAAATTTTCCGTTCCCCAATCAAACATTTTAAAGAGGCCAAAAGTCAGGCATTCTGTGCGGGTGTTGAGTGATCTATTGACTTCTTGAAGAGTTGGTAGTCTCTGAAAATGTGGAAAAGTGTAGGGTGGTACCATCAGCATAAGCGCGGATAGGAGAAATTTGGTTTAGAAGATCATAGGCGAATAATAGGAAGAGAATGTAACATGATAGAATTCTAAGGAACACCACTTAATAAATTTAGCAGCAGAACAGTGGGGTGAAGAGACAGTTTCTGGGAACAATAGGATGGACCCCATCAGGTCCCTAAACCTTCCGGGGGTTTAGGACAGCGAAGAATTTTAATAAAAGGCATAAAATAGTTTGAGGGACGAGAAGAGGTAGAAACATTCCAGAATTATCTCAGGCAAAGTTATTAGCAAATGTTTGAGAGAAAAATCTCATCTTCAGAAACAGATGAGATGGCAATGATGCCATCAGGATGAAATAAATGAGAGAAAGATGAAAAAAATAGTTATTGGAGATGTTTTGGGGGACGCGATGGCAGAAGCATCGAGGGGAGTTGGATCTTAAAGATTTTGACATTTTCTATCAATGGAGGAGTGTTTGGAAAGTTGGAGAACAGTTTTGACATGATTCCGTGCAGAAAACCAAGTTTTAGAAGGTTTAAGTTGAAAGAAAGAGTGAGTGATGTATGTCTCCGTGATAGAAACTATTACGCAATTAACACACAGAGATGAGTCTTTAACACGGAAGCAGTAGTTATTCCAGGGATAATCAGGATACCTCCTCAGGTCCCACCAAATGGAAGAGGCGAAACGCTAGGGACAGGGACTTCTGAATTAAATCACAAATAAATGTTGACTAGTTCTATATTTTTCAGTATTTTTGGATGCGTACAAGGATGTTCAATTGCAACGTTTGTGGATAAGGAGGTATAGTTAGCAATCATGTGGATGTGTTTAGATATATTTCAAAAGGGACTGAAATTTGCAGGTAATAAGAAATGGGTAGCCATTTGTAATTATTGCCTTATTTCTTGCTGTTTTCCTGCAAGTGAGACCGCAACCCACGCTTCCACCTAGCCGCCACACTGACAAATTTGATTAGGAGAGGTTCACCTGCACGAGGCAAGGTCACACACACACACATACACACACACACACACACACACACACACACACACACACACACACACACACACACACACACACACACACACACACACACACACAAAAATGAAAACTGAAAAAAATATATTACAAAAGGAAAAGTGTCTAAACAAAAATCAATTCATATAACAGTTGCCAGTGAGAACTCTCGAATTACGGAGCGAGGATCACTGATGCGTTTGGTACAGCAACGCATACAACCACCACACTACACGTTATGCATTTATCCATTTATTTTTTTATTTGCCTTTTTCTATTAATTTATCTATTTCACAGTTCTGTTTTATTCACCAAGTGTGTGTGTTTTTTCATTCCAAGGTTAGCAAAGCCTTCTCTAAAAAAGGTAAACGATAAAACGTGCGCAACACATTTCATTCTATTGGAAAAGTTAACCTTCATTCTCAATCTTTCATCTCTCTTTTACTGTTAAACTCTCGAGCTCCATGCCTGCTTCTACATTTTCTTTGTCTTTTGATTTAAACTGTTTCAAGAGTAAGGTTTCAAGAAAATTATGCTCAAATTTCGGATAACACTTTTGACAGCACTCTCTTAGACTAGAAACTAACATAAAAGAAAAGAAAAAAAAAAAAAAAAAAACTCATCGTGTAGTTACAATCATCAAAATGCGTCCGGTTAGAGAACACCAGGATATTATTTCTCCACTCATGGGTCCCGTCAGCAAAGTTCTCAGGCCCAGATCAATGAGTCTCAGGGTTCAGGGTTACTTGAAGGGACGCGTGGCACGGTCATGAATGGTGGTGCCGGCGGGGCCACAACTCAGACTCTGGCCAACACTAGCTGGCTGCTCATCACTGCAAAGCAAACAACTCCAGCACCAACATGCACGTTCAACTCTCACTCCGGGTCCCGTGAATTCCAAATAAAGGAGAGACGAGCTGAAAATTCTAGAAAGCCAAATAATCCCAAACTTTAGAAAACAAAGTCAACCTAATATTTTTCAGGAACAAGTGCATTCTAAACATCATCATTTGGTCATCAAAAATATATTTAATTACATTACATCTGCAGTGAATGAAGTGATTCTCTCTCTCTCTCTCTCTCTCTCTCTCTCTCTCTCTCTCTCTCTCTCTCTCTCTCTCTCTCTCTTTCTAGGTGTGTGTGTGTGTGTGTGTGTGTGTGTGTGTGTGTGTGTGTGTGTGTGTGTGTGTGTGAGGGCGCGCGCACTACAATTGGTTTCCTTAAGGTGTCGGTGATTAAGCTTTGCACCACGCCGCATACATCACCATTATTCAATAAAAATCAAATTATTGTTTTCCTTCTCCGTTATGTTCTGGAATAAGAAAACAAGCTGGCTCATAGATACTCATTTACCTCTTGGATTCTTGGTATACTTCAAGAAGGCAAAATTTTCTTCAGTTTCAAGTTCACTAGGTTGTCACTCTACAAAAACATGCAATTTATGTTGCTCTTGGTAACGTCTATCGAACTAGACGTTGTGTGAGGAAGCTTTGTGTCATGGAAACATTAAGAGAACATTATGTTGGTCAAGCTATTGGCTGCAGACTGTCCCTGGAGACAAAACCCATCCCACCTCATGGCCAGAAACAATAAACAATAAAACTGTTTATAGAGACTAAAAACGGCGCTGCCTGGCCTGATTTGCTCTCTCGAGATTAATGCATTGGGCCGCGCCAGTTTTTTTTAACCACAAAAGCACTTCTCTCTCTGTGTGTGGGGTGAAGGGGAATGAATTGTCACTTGTCGCGTGATATTTTACAGTTCACTTGTATACTCTCTATGTAATTGACTTTAATTTATATATGGAACAACTGCACCTGCTTACTTTGTGCACGACTACGCAGTTATCTTTCTTGTTCTGCCCAGCTTGTTTTCCTGGTCCTGTTCCCCGTCCTCTCGATAACCCTATCCTCACACTCGTACCTCCTTGTTTGTGCTCTTCTCCCTCCCTCTCCATGGCGAGGGACCCGCCACCATGGTTCTCTTCCCCTGCCCTCCCTCCTGCCTCATGTGCCGGGGACACTTTGTGTGCACAGGACAGGCTAGAGCCGATTACTTCCACTGGAATCCGGATTATTAGCTGTACTGAGAAGATCAACTGACGTGCATGATGCTCTTTTTTTCTCTCTGATTTATCTTCACTTGATTTATTTTTTGTTTACTATTTAAATTTTGGTGTATCTATCATATCAACAGCGTATTTATCTCATTTTATGTAAAAATTTATAATTGTTTCCCTCTTATAACTTGCACATTATAATAATTTCCATAATGCAATTCTCCACATGACATTTATTGTTTGGCCACCATCTATATTCTCTCAGTTATGTCTGTTGCCTCTTCACCTTCCCCATCCGATATACCAGGAAGTAATCACAAACTGGTAGTGGGGAAAGAGAACGGTACATGTTAATAGAAACCAAAGACCACGCTTGAGTGTGGCATTAATTACCTTAAAAGAGAACCGCAAGAATCAATACGACTTTTCTCCTCTCCATTACGTCCTGAAACGGATTGCTCGTGGAGGAAGCTTTCACCGAACATTCCCTTCAGTAGATGACATAAAGAAATACCTACCTCCAAGAAGAAAATAAATAAAATTGTCCAGGACTTTAAATAAACTAGGACAGGCACTTTCATATCATAATGCTGGGAAATAGACGACTGTTTGAGTAAGTGCCTTCCTTCCTGTGCTAATGTAGCCGCTTGCCTCCTCTTCTAGCTACCCTACCCACAGCACCACCCCTGCTACATGTGTACAGCGCTGCTTGTTTGTGTTGTGGCTTAACTTTACAGTTCCCCTCACTTGTTCTGCATCAACATTGGGATCTCTCTCTCTCTCTCTCTCTCTCTCTCTCTCTCTCTCTCTCTCTCTCTCTCTCTCTCTCTCTCTCTCTCTCTCTCTCTCTCTCTCACTTTATTCTCAATTCATTCTCCAGTCCCCTTTCATCATTCCAGTAATTTAGCATCCAGCAATAATGACAGACATCTCAGCAGTGCGTGGGTCTTCAAGCGCGTATTGTGAATGAAGCAAGGGAAGCTTAAGAGATCCTTCAGAAAGTGTTGGTGACGAAAGTTCACTTGGAAATGATGATCTACGTAGATTCTTGAAAGTTTCGGCGTTATAAGTCCACTCTAAATAAAATTTTAGGGAAGTTAATGTTTTTTTTTTTTTTTCTAAACCATCACTTTTCCCTTGACAGCCTCAGTGTTGTCTTCAACCATAAATTTTCATGGTGTACACTGCGAATCCCCGGATGACGGATCACTAGTACTTCTCGAGACCTCTCTCATACAATACGCAATAGTCAATCTGCTAAAGCGTACAGGCTAAGTTTCCGTTATTTGTGCACTAAATCTATGCTAGGTTAAAAATATATAAATAAATGAGCAGGCTTGATTTTCATTGATCATTGCCGTTTGATTTTAAATACCTGGTAAAAAAAATATTACGAACATTGTACAAAGCCGAAGAATTACTTTCATTTAATTTGTAAATTTCAGCACATCATATTTGTAAAACTAAGAAATATAATTAAAAGTGTCTTAGAACTTAAGCTATTGCTTCTGTTTATTTTTCCCATTCCGTAAGCTATATTAATGCGCAATGTCGTTCTTTTCACCTTCATTTGTTTTGTATCGATATTTCCTTTGATTTACTCCTTTAATACATAAAATATTTCTCTCAAATCTTTGATGACCGGAAAAATCAGTCGAATTTCCACTCTATTAAAGAACCAGTTCTTTCCCATCTCTTTTTCAAAGCTTTTTCTTTTTCAAGCTTGAATCTTTTATATTTTGCTCTATCCACAAATAATGGATTGAAGCTTGAGGAAGTTAGGCTTAAGAAGATACATGAAAGAACTGATTCTCTAATAGGGTGGTAGATTAATGGAATGAACTCAGCAATCAGGTTGTTAGTCTAAATCAATTGGAAGCTTAAAAAGAAGACCTTGGGGAGGAAAAATAGATGGAAATAGAACAGTATATTCATAAACGGCATTTTGCTGCCTTACTTATTCTCTCAAGGTACCATAATTTTATCTTCTTGAAGTAAGATTAGCAAGAAAATTTACAAATGCTTTGGATTTGTTACGAGAGACTTTACAAGATATCCACTCGATTCTTTCTTTCCATTTTGAAGGAAATTTAAAAAATACTTTATTTAAGTAAACAAATCCGAAGAAAAATCGAACCAAAAGAAAAAGGGAGTTGAAAAGGATAATTACATTAAATATTAATGTGGCTCACGAAATGAGGAGAGAATAAACGGAAGCAAAAGTGTAAATCTAACAAAATTTCTTAATATGAAGAAACAGAAAAGTCTTTGATGTCTTTCACTAATCAAATACTAAATTACTTCAGTAGTAATATCTACACTGACCCATTAAGCAATTCTCATTCAACTAATGAGGGCGTTTAACTCTTACCGGAGCAATGACAACACCGTCACTCGTGAAGGTAGCATGAACGCTTCTCAGGTGCTTCGTAATAATTCCATCCCGAGCTTCCTGATGCGCTGCAGCAGATCAAACTAATCACCATGTTACTTCCGGTCATTACATAATGACAGTCGAGATGGCATCCAGCGAATATTCCAACACTATTATTTATCGTTATTAAGTCCTCATGAGCCAGTGTTCAAACCCAATGTTGCAGTTTCTCGGTGCATGAACAAATCACATAAAAATTCATTTGACTGAAGCGTTTCTAATATTTAGCGTGTTATCTGGAGAGACATGGCAATGGCATGAGATCAGCTCAAGCGCCTGG
>CM035181.1:26217774-26228337 GCA_020233015.1 Callinectes sapidus
TATATATATATATATATATATATATATATATATATATATATATATATATATATATATATATATCCTGCCAACTCATCTTTCTGCGACCGGGAGAAAAACTTCACGAGGGAATAAGTGTTCTAATCTGAATAATAAGTTTCCCAGTCGCTGGATGGCAAGAATTTAACCTATTTCTTGGTCTCTTGTTCCCAAATACAACATCCTTGGACTTTTCTTTGTGGAGCTATGTGAAGGACGATGTCTACTGAACCAAATTAAATACAAATAACCTTCAGTAAATTTTGACTGCTACTGTAGAGACCACTAGTGAAGATATGCTCAGAAGGGTATGTACAAAAGTAGAATCTCGTTAAATGTCGCCCATGCAACGAATATAATACATATAAAAACGTATCATTGAGTTAAATAAAAATTTTCCCACTCAACTGATATTCTGTAAGCCTTTCATCAGTATCTAAATTACGTTGTAATTTCAATATTTTGTTTGGTTGTCTATCAAAATTTGTGGACACCCTCTATAATCACTCTAAAATCAAAGAAATAGGATCGCCAACACAAACCATAATCTCCTCCCAATCAGGATAATCGAATACCTTGAATAATCTTTACTAGTAATTTGACTATATGATATACATATAACAATTTTAAAATAAAAAATGTTAAATCACAGTTTCTCCGACTAGTCCTGTCATAGTCCCTCAGATTATAAGTCCTGCATTTAGAACCTCTACCTGAATTCAATGGTTTCCAGCCGCACGTGTTCCCTCCAAGCTTCGTTCCCACACCCCCCTGAGGCCTCCCTGGGGAGCCACGAACAATGTGGGACCGCATCTAAGGCAACAAAAAAAAACACTGAAATCAAATACAGTAACTTTTACAATGAAGGTGAAATCACTTTCCTTTGTATTTGTCGATAATCTTGATTAATCAATGATCATGAAACTTTACAGAAGTAAACAATTTCAGAGAATGACTGACATGTTTTGAATTACTACAACATAGGCTAATTTTAAAACACTATTTTCAGTTAGAAGATATCGATGATTAGCGAAGAACAAATTAAGTGAATAATAAATAGAACATCAGTATAGACTACTGTAGAAGGTAAATATAAATCAGACACTACAGTATAACATAAAAAAGTAAATGTGCATATAAGATATCAGTAAAGTGACTTATTACCTCACAGATCCTATGGTTTCACCTCTGCGCAGGGCATGTTGAGAATTCAATATGCCTCTCGGACTTGCGCACTATAAATCAATCAATCAATTAAGGGGGGCATACGCCGGGGGGCGCGTTGCCTCTCCTACCCTACGGCGCCACTCCTGGCGGTCACGCCTCGCGAGTCTCCGTGCAGTATAAAGGAAAATAAAAATGTCGAGGAATTTGTAATGAAAAGTCAAGACCAGAATGATGTAATAACGCCATTACTCATCCAAAACATCACTTGGTTTTCCCTGTACCTAGGAAAAATTTTACACAGAGGCGCTCTCATAGCACTAAACTAAAGCACGTAGCAGCTGGCATTGCCTTGGCTGCTCCGCATTTTCAGGAAAATTATTCATAAGAGAATGCTTGACAGGTCTTGCTTTATTGCTCTTATTTTCAGTTTGCTGCGAAATCTCATCTGATGGCTAGGAGGAATTCAAAACGTCAAGTGAGATTGTGTTTGATACACACACTATTCTCATTACTGCATATGTTTAACATGATTCATAACAAAAAATAATATGAATGAATTAAAATGATATAACAGTGAATAATCATTCATGACACCAAGACACCTTGCCGTATAATAAGAACAAGCAGTTCAGTCTGACTAGGACCTGAAGTCTACAGTACACACGAGGGGGGTTTACACGCGCGCTTTAGAAATCAATGATGTTCAATAAGACCCGCCTCGCAACTGAAGTGGAATGGGTCTCATTGAACTTCATTGATTACTAACCCACGCAGGAAAACTGCGCTGGAAAAAAACTCCTCTTGTGAAGGCAGCCCAAGAGCTATTTTGAACTCTGCGTCATAGTGCGTGTGCGACAAATGGGACCTTCCACTAACACTCAAAAGTTGATTTCATTTGTATCTGACATTCCATACTGAGACTTCAATGACAGTACACTAACAAAGCACCGATTCATAAAAAGAATCTTTAACTCACCACATCAGTGAGAGTAGCCGTAGGTAATACCCTCATCTTCTTTGTCAATATACGTGATTTTTTTAATAACTATACCTTGTGTACCTGAGATAAATTGTAGAATCTAAAGCTCAGCTTTACTTGTATCCTTGCAATAAGCACCTTCTGATTATGAAAAGTAAACAGGAAACATTTAAGCGACAATTACATAAAGTAATCGAAGATACTGACTCAACCCTTACAAATAATTAGCCAGGAAACGCAATTTCTGGCAATGGGATAAGATAATCTTCTCGTTTACATGCAGATATATTGTAGCTGTTGTGGCTGTGTATTCTGCACTTGTATATATCAAGACCACTTTTCGAACGTTTGTCGTGATGTGGTTTCCGCCACGTGGATTAAAAAAATCGGCCTTCTTTCACTCCTTTTTTCATTCATTAATTTCTTTTTGAACGCGCCATCATATTTCGGAGCAAATACAATACATTTCCTATGTCAATCTATCTTAATGGAATCTATGGGGTCGGTTAAAAAAAGACGGTCGTTACTTGAGGCTCTGAAACAGAATGACATCCATCATCTGCAGATGACATGTGAAAATCTTTCATTCAAACCCTGCTTGCAATAGAACAATAGTGACTTGCTTCTCTCCAAGTATAAGTAAAAGGAAAGCGAGGAAAATGTTTATTCAGGTTTACAATAGCTCATCCAAACATGCATCATACAATAAATACACAAAGACTCTTCATGCACCGGAAAGGTGTTACTTGCATCCTTAGGGAATAGCTGATATAAATGAAAATGGATATAGAATATTCAAAAGTCGCTGTGCATCTCTCTCTCTCTCTCTCTCTCTCTCTCTCTCTCTCTCTCTCTCTCTCTCTCTCTCTCTCTATCTCTCCCTCTCTCTCATCACTCTCGTCCTCTTCTCTCTCTATCTATCTAATCGATCGAGTCTATCTACTATCGATCGATATATATATATATATATATATATATATATATATATATATATATATATATATATATATATATATATATATATATCGAGTAGGATATTGTACAGCGTGTTTTTTCCAACCTATTTAATTCCTTTGCGTTTTCTCTCAAGGTTAGGTATTTTGAACCATTGATAATCTTACGAAAGATTCTTACCAACCTAAAGAAAAAGAATAAGGCTAAACCAAACTACTCTTTTTACTATACTTTTCACCGAGTGGCACATTCAATTGATCTTCTTTCATATTTCTTAACCTTTGTCAGAGCTTCTATACTCGTATAACATACACACATACCTACATATTCACACACACACACACACACACACACACACACACACACACACACACACACACACAGGTATTAAGTACAGCATATCTGCCGACTTCTTGGTAAGGCTGGCACACATAATCACCATCGTTTGAGTCAAGCAAATACCCAAGGAAACCCTCCTGTCTCCTACTTGAGCCTGCTGAAGGTGTCAAGATCAGACGCCACAACAAGGCTGGAAGGAAAACGTGCTTGTAATGGGACTAACTGAGGAAGACACGGATGACCTTGCAAATTGGAGGAGACTGATCCGTTGCGGCAATATGTCACACGTGCAGGTGAAAGCAGCAGCAGTTTCCCATTAATCATTCATACCACAGCTGCAATGCTCCCTTCTCTTCACACCTTCCAAGAATCCATCGTCCCCTCCACCACTATTATCTAAATCTCCATTGCCGGAAATGTTGTTGACAGTCAGTCCACCATGATGAGAGTCCAAACCTTTGTTGTCAGAAGCTATACTTGGCAGTGTTCCGTGAAAGGTGGATAACAATATTACTATCTTACTAATGAAGGCTTAGTTGTCCATTAACTCACTCTTAAAAAAATCTAAGTAAGAGAGCGAGAGAGAGAGAGAGAGAGAGAGAGAGAGAGAGAGAGAGAGAGAGAGAGAGAGAGAGAGAGAGAGAGAGAGATGAATCACTCCTCACTTTCTTTTTTCAATTACTTCTTGCTCTTCCATTTATCATATTTTTATTCCACCTCCTCTTTCACTCTAAACTGAAACAAAACAACGAAACGAAACGAAACAAAACGAAACAACGAAACGAAACAACGAAGCAGTATAACAAAACAGCAAAACGAAACAGTAAAACGAAATAGTGAAACGAAATAGTGAAACGAAATAGTGAAACGAAATAGTGAAACGAAATAGTTAATCACTCGTGGCCAATGCAAGATGGTCACTGGAAAACCACGATTAATGCAACCAATTAATTATCTGTTCCGTGTGAGTGTAAACAAAGATGGCTGAAATGTGAAGGGGGAAACAAGCTTAAGAATTATGTTTTTCTTATTGTTTTTGTTTTTGCTTTGTTTTGTTTGATGTTCACTGAAAAACTACGATTAATGTTACCAATTATCTGTTCAGTGAAAGTGTAAACAAAGATGGCTGAAATGTGAAGGAAGGAACAAGCTTAAGGATCTTGTTTTTGTTTATATTTTTGTTTTTGTCGGTTTTAGAGGGGAATTTTGTTGTAGTTTTGTGATATATGTCTTTTTTGGGGAGTTTGTGTATATTTGATTGGAAAAAGTGAGATAGGGAGGAAATATATGGAGAATAAGATGAAAATATGAACAGGAAGTAAAAAAAATGGAGGAAAATATTAGTGAGGTGGAAATAATTGATGTGAAGGAAAATGTAGAGCAGAAATAATGTTAGTAAGGATTAGAATATTAAATAACTGAAGAGGAACAAAGCTTTACACATAAACACACACACACACACACACGTACATCTTCATTTAGAGAACGCAGAATATAAAACTAGAATCACCACACACACACACACACACACACACACACACACACACACGCACACAGAACCCCCCGTTACATCCACAGAGAAACTTGATCCTTAAGTCCGTTTATCATCATCACTCGTAAACGTATTATGCAAATCTGTCTTGAAGGTGAGGACTCCAGCACACAAGTGAACGAGACACAGTGATGGTCTCGTACTGGTTCATATCAACGAGTTCTGAGTGGATGGACTTATACTGCTGCTGCTGCTGCTCGTAAACCTCAGCTGGACAAGTCTCGGCTTTGGGAACACTCACTATTGATAAAAAGTTGAGGTAAATAAAATAAGGAAAGGAAAATAGAACGAAACGCTAAAAGATATTATGTTTTAGGTTTTGGGAACACTTACTATTGATAAAAAGTTGAGGTAAATAAAATAAGGAAAGGAAAATAGAATGAAACGCTAAAAGAATATTATGTTTTAGGTTTTGGGAACACTCATTATTGATAAAAAGTTGAGGTAAATAAAAAAAGGAAAGCAAAATAGAATGAAACACTAAAAAAAACTGATTTATTTATCATTTATGATGTTTTAGGTTTTGGGAACACTTACTCACTGATAAAAATTGAGGAAAATAGAATAGGAAAGGAAAATAGAATGAAATAAGAAAAAAAATAAAAGGTTTTAGTCTCAGAACTGACTAAGAAATGAAGGAAATAAAATAGGAAAGGAAAATAGAATGAAATAGAAAAAAAACATTATGTTTCAGGCTCAAAATTGATTATAAATGAAAAAAAAATAGGGAAAAAAGGAAGAACCGAAAAATACTACGTTTTTACTTCAGAACTGGTACAAAACGAGGAAAAAAACAAAGGAAAAAGAAATGAAAAAAGAAGAATAAAGTAGAATAATGAAAAAGGGAGTTATCACAGGGCAGGAATGGAGAAAGGGAGGGAAGTTATGAATAAAGAGTAGAAGGGGAAGGAAGATGAAGATGTACCGGAGGATGTGAAAGGGAGAGAGGCGTGGGTGGGTGTGGGGAAGGGTGGTGGTGGTGGTGGTGGTGGTGGTGGTGGTGGTGGTGGTGGTGGTGGTGGTGGTGGTGGTGGTGGTGGTGGTGGTAGTGGTTAAGAGGATGCGATTGTGTATAATGTTAAGATGAAGGATGCTGCTCTCTCTCTCTCTCTCTCTCTCTCTCTCTCTCTCTCTCTCTCTCTCTCTCTCTCTCTCTCTCTCTCTCTCTCTCTCTCTCTCTCTCTCTCTCTCTCTCTCTCTCTCTCTCTCTCTCTCTAAATAGAAACTTTCCAATGCATAAAGTGTGCTAATTAATGAACAGGTAAGTTTGTACAGGTAAAGAAGAAAGAAGAAATAAAATAAAGGAATAAAAAAAGTCAAGAAAGAAAGAAAAAAAGAGGAAAGAAGAAAAAAATAAGAGAAAATATGAGAAAAAACTAAGAAAAAATGAAGAAATTATAAAGAAAACAGGGGAGAGAGAGAGAGAGAGAGAGAGAGAGAGAGAGAGAGAGAGAGAGAGAGAGAGAGAGAGAGTGCTGTTAAAGGCGGCTTGCTCGGATACGCGGCGGAGGTGGAAGTGGTGGTGGTGGTGGTGGTGGTGGTGGTGGTGGTGGTGGTGGTGGTGGTGGTGGTGGTGGTGGTGGTGGTGGTGGTGGCGGCGGTGGTGGCGGTGATGTGGGTGGTGTTCAGGTAGCGAAGAGTTGGAAAAAATATGTAGTAAAAAGACACCGGTGAGGGTTGCGTTGTGTTGTGTGTAGGCGCCGAGTGTGACACCGCAAAAACGTGGACTAGGCAGTGTTCTGTTCTGGTTAGCAACACTCCATTACAACTCCATGCATTCGGTATTGTTTCCTTTGCTTTCTTTTCATATCCGGAGTCTTGGTTGTCTGTGTTTCCGGCAGTGAAGCGTGTGATGTGGTGGTGGTGGTGGTGGTGGTGGTTGAGGGTAGAGGAAAATATTGGAGATTTTTTGAAGCATCGGTGTGTGAATACTGAGGGAGTTGTTATAACCGCGTCCTCCATCACGGCCACGTCCTTGAGCAGCCTACCAGTGTGGGAGTGAAGACTCAGGGGAAGAAGAGGCGCCAGGGTAATATAAGAACGCAGACTAAGATCATCGTACTAATAATGGCGCGTTTCTTTTCCCATATTCACTTTTTGCTTGGCCAGCTTACCTCATCCCTCCTTTTACCTTTCATTTCATTATAAGCCGTAAGACCTAGCTATTGTTGTCATTTTCCTCCACATCTTCTGCTTCTGTACCAAACGTCTAGCCATATGTACAAAATACAGTAATTTACTCGCATTCACTTTGGCAGTTTAACGGAGGCAATATGAGCAAGAATATTCCATAGTGACACCAAAAGGACACCCCACAGATGCAACTGAGTTGTATCTCTCTCTCTCTCTCTCTCTCTCTCTCTCTCTCTCTCTCTCTCTCTCTCTCTCTCTCTCTCTCTCTCTCTCTCTCTTTCGTTTCCGTCCTCCACAGTTCTTTTACCTGCTCCTCCTCCACCCTTTTTCTCTTTCATCGTTTTTCTTTCGCTCTCTCTCTCTCTCTCTCTCTCTCTCTCTCTCTCTCTCTCTCTCTCTCTCTCTCTCACACACACACACACACACACACACACACACACAAACAAACAAGTGCACTTTTGTTATCTTGCGTCCCGGTATTTGCCCTTTATTTATTAGTGGCATTTCAGAGGAAGACAGATGAAAATCAGTTTATTATTTGTGGATCAGGAAGTTTTGTTCATTTTATTGTTGTTGTTGTTGTTGCTCCTGTTCAAATATTTAATCCGTCAAATCTCCATAATTACAAAGGACTAGGCAGTTGTTTACTGTAAATATATACCATGAAAGTATCATGATTAAAATTTGAACAGTTTATCTACTACTCCACATCCCTGCGTGAGTCATTCCTTACATCATCCCCACTGCAAGAACGAGAGCGTTATAATTGCACTATGGCAAACAAAGGCATCAATTACTGAGTGTGTGAGCGGGACGAGTTAGGCAGGTGACAAGTAAGTTGGCAGAGGGGCGGATGAAGGGGAGCAACAGAGTGAATGGACAAGTGTGAAAGTTAGCTGTTCAGGAAATAGGGATAAGGTATGAAAGGAGCGGGGTTGAGCATGAAATAAGTGAGAAAGCAATGGAATGGAGCAAATTGGAAGGGAGCAAGCGTGTAGACTGGAAAGTGAAATATGAGGAGTATACAGCGTAGAGTGTGCAGACATGGGACAAGAGAGAAAAATGGACCACAAACAAGAAAACACGGCAAGAGGTACAGTAAACCATCATGACTATACGCGACTACTCCCTGTATAACTCATATCTTTTAATTTCCAACTATTACTGATATCTAATATGCCTTAACTATCCTAAATCCCCTTGCTTCTCAATAACAACCTCAATTTCCCTCTTTTTTTTTTCAATTGTGTCAAGGCTGAAGACGTAATTTCATGTCCTATCATTTCTGAAAAGAGATGGTGTCGTAGTGAATAAACAAATACGTGTCTTTCTTCCTTCCAGGCGAATCTTCTGTTTCTGCTCAACATCATGCGCAGCCTCATCAGCAAACTACGAGAGGCAAGTTCCAGTGAGGCCCAGCAGATCAGGTAAGAGTGTGTGTGTGTGTGTGTGTGTGTGTGTGTGTGTGTGTGTGTGTGTGTGTGTGTGTGTGTGTGTGTGTGTGTGTGTTGTGTTTGTGTTTGTGTGTGTGTGTGTGTGTGTGTGTGTGTGTGTGTGTGTGTGTGTGTGTGTGTGTGTGTGTTTGTGAGTATGTGTGTGTATGTGTATGTGTTTTTATGAATATGTGTATGTGTATGTGTATGTGGTGTGTGTGTGTGTGTGTGTGTGTGTGTGTGTGTGTGTGTGTGTGTGTGTGTGTGCTTTTGCGTGTGTGCAGGCAATTCAAATCCTCTCTGAAGTCATAATATATCATCATAACCATAAATGATAACATTACAAGGTCAGTCATGCTAGATATGAGGTGGAATGTGTGTTAAAAGTTGTATGCGAGTAGGAACATAATTTTCTCAACATGTGGCCGAATGCAAGGTTCCGGAAGTGACTTTTTATGTATCACTCCTAAAATGCTGAATGTAAAAAAAAAATGCAAAGAAATAAAGAAAATAGAAAAAACAGCGAAGTGTGTGTGTGTGTGTGTGTGTGTGTGTTATTTATTTACCACGGTCGCCTGCTGGTCACCCAGCCAGCCTTTTCCCTACGGAGCGAGCTCAGAGCTCATAGACCAATCTTCGGGTAGAGCTGAAACCACATCAAACACTGCACACCAGGACAGCGAGGCCACAACCCCTCGAGTTACTTCCCGTACCTACTTGCTGTTAGGTGCTGTTAGGTCGCGCGCCCGGGACTCGAACCCGGGCTCTCTCGGTTCTGAGCCGAACATGCTAACCACTACACTACGCAGTGTGTGTGTGTGTGTGTGTGTGTGTGTGTGTGTGTGTGTGTGTCCTTCCTAGTTAAATACGCTAATTACCTGATTATGAGAAAAATCCATTGTTCTCCTTCAACACATGAAACAAATATAACAAGTAATTAAAAGAGATCAAAACGTTATACATTCAGAACTCGAGCGCCACATAAGGCTACACGACAGAAAATTCAGATTCTTTAGAGAAGCCGAAAAGAGAATTATAGTTTATGTGGAAAACTTTAATAGAGAATGCATCAGAACAGTTTTCAGGGATCTTGAGGCAAAATGCTCTTACAAGGACTTCAAGAATATCATCCCGGAAAGAACAGAGAAAATTCTTCTATAAATAATGTGCATCGTTCTCTTTCACAACGAAGGCTTTCGTTGTCCCCCTTTTCCGGTGCGCTTACCAATACAGTTCTGTCTTAAATCTATCATTATCAACCTGAGACTGATGTAGCTTTCGCCTATCATGGTAAAAAAGCCGTGTGATGAGCAAAGTTATCCTTTTTTGCCCTGTTAATGTAACGGTTTTAAAACAGGAATACATCCAATCACATGAATACATAAAACAGCCAAATGTGAAATTAATCAAGACAAAGTGTGTTTAGGAGTGACCTTCCTCGTAGCCTTGCACGCCCAGCCTCCACAGATACACTGCAAAACAATGTTTATTGCGAATATTGAGTTATGGCGGCTATTCCAAGGCTTATATCAAACTATTCCTCGAGTAGTGAGATATGGAAATTGCAAAGTGAAGGTGTCGTTGGTGAGTGCACAATTACTACACGTTTGCCCAAACATTGAAATTATTCTGCTCTTGTTCGAAAGAGTAAAGAGCTCAGGGGGAGGTGAGTGCGGCGGAACAGATGGGCTGGCTCACGTTCAGTGGGTGTCAATCATCAAGACATGCAATATAAATACGACTGAACCTTATCGCATTGTGGATAGTACAAAAACAGGATGGGAATATTACCTGTGATCTTCCTACCAAAATAGATTCCTATGAGATACAAGATACAGTTCACTTCCCGGACAGAAAATCTCTCTACTGCGTATCTGATGAACCCATTTATAGGAATCTCACACGCTAACTCATTCAGAGAGAGAGAGAGAGAGAGAGAGAGAGAGAGAGAGAGAGAGAGAGAGAGAGAGAGAGAGAGAGAGAGAGAG
>CM035181.1:26247892-26262327 GCA_020233015.1 Callinectes sapidus
GTGTGTGTGTGTGTGTGTGTGTGTGTGTGTGTGTGTGTGTGTGTGTGTGTGTTCGACCGTTATTGGCCGCCTCATATTTTCCTTTTAACAGAGAATTCTGGTTCTCTTTTGAATTAATACTTTTTCCAAGGTTTTCTCGTCTGCATTTCTCTTTTCCCGTGTCTCTCGCCTATCCGATTCACCAAGCACTTCATCTTTTTGTCACCAACATCAACGCTTCCATCACATCCACTCATTGTTTTAATACGATCAACTTTTTTTTTTCAAGCTGTTCTCCCAAAAGTCCCATCGTTAAGTGCAATTTTGTTCATGTCTCTCATGCATTTCTTTACTAAGGTTTCATGTATCAGTAATTTGAATTTTAGCAATAGAGACCAGATAATTGAGAAAGTCTGAGTTTTGCGTTCTGTACACGTCTTCCTTTTAATAGATATTCTAAAGTGCCTTGTTTCCTTATCAAAACTTTTCTCTAAGGACGTAGTGGTGTTGCTTAAAGTGTTTTCATGATCAATGACGCAGAATTCTTGTCAAATTACTAATACAAGAAGGATAATACCTTCAGCCTCCATTGCAGCCTGTTGAAAGTATTTGAGGTAATACACGCCTTAATGGAATCTAACCATTAGCTCATCTAAAGCCTCGTCCATACTGGGATTGGTCAGGCAGGGAAACAGGCATACTGGGGATGAGCGTCCACACAGATAGATAAATAGATAGATAAACAGATAGATAGTTTATTGATCACGAGATCTGACAAGTATTTATATATACATATAATTAAAAATGGTCCAACATATTGATATACATTACTTTTCTATTTCAGAATATACAGTACAAGTATGTTAAGGCACTGCATAAAACCTTTAACAAAAGTCAACTTTGGGGGCTGATAATGATGTACATGATTTACGCTAACATATACACACTCACACTGGAGTTAAACGTAAACATTCAATATTTGATGGATAACATTGCAAACTGTATCGAAGTCCTCTCTTTCAACTACCTAGTTTTCTAATTTGGTCACGCCATGCTGCAGACGCAAAGACGAAGACACAGGACACTCTTCAAATACATGTCATTCCGTTTGTACCTCACCACATATAAAGTCTCTCCTCCAACGGCAGACGGCCACGTCCCCTTCGGTTTCACCATCCCTCTTCCACAGCAAGGGAATGACCACTTAAATAATATACAGAATGCACAGCCAGGTTCTGATTTAAAAAAGAAAAACAATATAATTGAGCTCTTGATGACTGAGACACTCTTAACCTTTGCTTCATACAATCAAAAGAGTGGAGCGGCGCTTTTATCAGTCTCCTCTGCACTATCAATGAGAGGGTATATATGGATGCCGCAATTCTCCAGACTTGAAAAGAAATGCCCTGGGCTTTGAGAACTACACCGAAATGGCAGTTAACTCATTATAATGAACTGACTGTCATATAATTATATAATTTGTTTTGTAAGCAAGACACCCGTTTCCACGAGAGCAGATCGGCACTTACTTTCGCTTCAGTGTTTAGCGCGTCACTCACCCAACAAATGCCTTTCGCTCAAGACTGCTTCGCACGCCGCAGAGCTCCGCCTACTTTACCATAAATGGAAGAGGAAACGGAAAAGTCACAAGAGCAATCTCCTGTCCAGTTCCAGTGTGGACGGACCTTTACACTCCTCTCACATTATATCGAAAAATGTTAGACGAAAATAGCATTTCCTTCTTCCCTTCCCCGTCAATACAGGAGTCTGGCATTCATTTATATTTTTCATCTCACCATCCGGGACACTCTTCATTTTCAAATCAATCTCACGTCACAAATCAGAATAGACTTATTTTATTTCTGAATTCTTTATACATCAATATTCATTTAAGCATCCCCCTGATTTCACTCTCCTCTTTTATCATTTTTATATTTTCTTATGTGCACACACACACACACACACACACACACACACACACACACACACACACACACACACACCGCCAGCAACAGGCAATAGTTCTCTAAGATCAAAGCTTTGTGTGGTCTACAAAAAAATTCATCATCTCTTCCTTGTACCTCAAACCTTTCCGCTGATCTATCGGAAGAGAAGATCAGTGGTCACTTTATCGCTATCTACCAATTTTTACCTTCCCTCCATACCACTCTTCTCTTTTGCGACCTCTTCACTCCCTCCCCTCCTCCCTCCTCCAACCCTCCAGGTAGTGGATGTACTGTGTAGAATGACAACCCGGTACTTAATTTATAAAGCTACACGGTGCCAGTCATTTTTTCATTGCACTATTTCCATTATTCTTTCTTTCTCTCAATAACTATCTATCTAATCTATACTATTCATTTCACTATTTCCATTATTCTCCTCTCTCTCTCTCTCTCTCTCTCTCTCTCTCTCTCTCTCTCTCTCTCTCTCTCTCTCTCTCTCTCTCTCACACAATAAAGTAGTGGCGGGGAATTGCGCTACTTTAAGCATATAATATTAGCCTACAAAGCCTCCAGATTCAATACGACCACAAAATTTCACCAGTGAAAAATGTATTAGACTTTGATGGCGAGTGATATGCTATCCCCAATATCCTCAGTCTCTCCGAGTGGAGAGGTATACGTGGAGGAAATTACGGACGGGTCATTGCGCTAATAGTCGAGTTTATGCGCTACGTGGCGGAGGGCGTTGCGCTAGGGGGGGGGGAGGGGGTCAATGCACTATTGCATGTCAGTTTATCACGCTAGGTGTCTTAAGTTCTCTATCTTTATGCACAAGCAATCAAAATTGTTGTTGGTTTATCACGCTAGGTGTCTTAAGTTCTCTATCTACGTAAAAAAGGTTACAAACTAGCTTTTTATTTTTAAAAGATAAAAACAGAGACGATGTCACTGTCAAAAACCTAAAATTTTCCAAACAAATTCAAAACAAGAAAGGTTGAAGATATACTTTGCAAAGTTTTATCAAGCATCATGAAAACAGTAGGGCAATCTCACACCAGCTTAACTGTTACACTTTGTACAATAACACTCTATGTCCATTGCTTCAATGTCTGTCTGAGACTTCCCTCTCAAATTAATCTCATTCTCACATTCCACATGGCATCAGCCGTTACACAATGCACACTGCACTCTCACTTTTGCTTCACATTGACATTTAGGACACTTCATTCACATATGTATTCAACAAATCATTAGTCTTCACCCAGGACTGGTTCATCTCCATTGTCTGAAGAGTCAGTTTCCTTGCCTTTCTGCTTTCCTGAACTGCTTTTCTTTCCTTTTTCTCAACTCTTTCTTTCCTTACGTTTACCCAAATACTTTTTTTCTTTTGCTCCAATCACCTTCTCTTTTCTTCAACTTATTCGTTTACCTTTTTCTTTTCTCTTGTTTTCTATTTCTTTCTGTTTTCTCCCTCTCCTCTTTTTTCTTACTCTATTTCTCATCAATTATATGCAGGTACTCAACACCTCTTATTCAATATGGCAATGCTATGGTCTTCTTTTTCACCCCTTTCCTCTGGAATTAGGAAAGAATGAGATAATCCTCAATATTGGGTACAGCGTTGGCTTAATGCCATTTCAGTAAAGGCTTTTGAAAGTGGACAGAACAAGAATACAAAGAGAAATGTGCGGTGAAAAATTACGTGAGCGTATAATGAAATGCAGGGTAGCACTCAAAGCCAACCAATGTTTGTTTGTTTTTTGTATGGAGTGTGTACGTGCTATTCACCCCATCATTGATTTCTTGAGACAACATATGTTTATCTTCAACCATATAGCAATCATACATTGTAACAATATATTGATTGGCAACCAATATCCATTTTGTATTAAAATAGATGACAGTGACTAATATTGTCTATCGCGTGCTCTATCAAAAGTGTTAGCTATGATGACCAACACAATTTACGTCAGTATTGTGTGAAGATCCACTGGTTCTCCCTCAATGGCTCACCCAGGAAACGGAGCAGTATTGGCGATAAGATTTACATTTCGTTCTATCTTTTCCACTCTGTCTATTTGTTTAACGGGAAGTAGTGCACAGGCCCGATTGGCGCGCCGACCCTCCAACCTAATGCTCTCTATCTAAACTATCTATGTGTCTATGTAAAACCATTATTCAGTCGTCTATCTCATAAATGTAAAAAAATGAAATAGTAAAATAAAGACTAGTACAACGTGCCAAAAGCTAATTCCAATATCGAAATTGTAAGCGTATGTTTTTTTTTTCATCTTTTTTTCCTCTTTAACTTTTACCTGCCAAATGAAACATATTTCGTGTTCGTGTTCGTCGGTGCTCACTTCACTGATGTTATTCCACAGAGACAGCCAACACTTAGCCCTCACATCCCGCCAGTCCTGTGTGTGGCAGATGTCCTTCACCACTACTCCAGATGTCACCTTGCCGGTCCTTCCTATAGTCAATCTGTCCCAGCTGTGGCCGTCCGTCCCCTTCGTCTTGTCTTTTCACCATTGGACGCATCACTATTCCTGCCCGTGTGTCTCCCTCCTCTATTTCCTCCACATGGCTTGGTGACTTCGCTCTTCTCTTTCCAATATCCGGCCCCTGTGTTCTATGTGACTCCTCTTTCCTTCGCCTTTTGACAACTTTCCTCATTCCTGGCGGTCATCTAATACTGTTACATCTCACTACGCGCTTTTTTTTTATGATACTAGAGTCCTAAAGTAAGTGTGGCTTCATAGTCCTTTGTCTTCATTCTTGCCTTTACTCTGTTGAGCGTCGTGTCTAACATTACTGGTGAAAGTGCGTGCGTGCGTGCGTGCGTGTTGTTGTTGTTGTTATAGGAAAATCAATAGATGTGTACTACTTTAGATTTTCTATCTTCCAATTCTATATATCCATTGTGTATTTAGTGTATCTTTATCACTATTAATTGCTATCGTTATTATTATTATTGTTGTTGTTGTTGTTGTTGTTGTTGTTGTTGTTGTTGTTATTATTATTATTATTATTACTATCACTTCATCATTGTAATCTACCATCATTATAATCATCATTATTATCTTACTCAAGTTCATTTGTTACAGCCTGCCCCAGCTAACTTTTCACGTTAACCTACGTACTGCCAGTAAAAACGTAACTCAAACTTATCATACACAGGACATTTCCACAAACATACAATACATCCAGTAGCATTTGGTGAGCTTGACACGATCTACATTTATTCATCGGAGGAATTCTTAGTCCTATTAATGACCGAGGCAGTAGACACCTGCCGAAATGATACTTGCTCCCAGTGAGGTCTAATGGCACTGTGAACATGGCATTGAAGCCACCTGTGATCTCACTGATCATTTCCCTTTGTGGCTCGCAACACAAGGGAGTAGTCAGAGCCTCACCTCTAAAAACAACTGTCATCCTTCCTACAAAACTACATGCACTTAACTACACATATATTCTTAAATCAAAATAAGAAAAAAGAAAATAGAAAAAAAAACCTTCATTACTTAAAAGCTGTTTAGGGACCGCCACCTCAGTGAGCCTTTTTCATATTTCATTTTGCCTTTGGCCGACTTCCCTTTTACATAAATAATTTCTCCTTTACTTATGTTTATACAAAGCCTACAAGACTTAAACATTGCTAACGGTAGGAATGTTTCGAATTCATGAAAAGAGTAAGTGCATTTTTTGTCGTAGCATGTAAATGTTTCTTTTCATGAGTTGAAGAGAGAGAGAGAGAGAGAGAGAGAGAGAGAGAGAGAGAGAGAGAGAGAGAGAGAGAGAGAGAGAGAGAGAGAGAGAGAGAGAGAGAGAGAGAGAATCCTTCTTTGGCGAAATCAAAGTAATCATTTGCTTCAGGAAATATTAAGTTAAAATTGACTTGACGTTGAATAGGATCTCTCATAATAATTAGAACTGTCATTTCTCTTTCTTTTTACCCGAATTAATTTTTCTCTCAGTGCAGTGTGAATTAATTTTTCTCAGTGCTGATAATGATGTCTTCAACATGCAAATAGTCTCTTCTCCAAATGCTGACATTATCTAATGATTTGTATTCGTGATGCCTTTTTATCTTTCATACATTCTCCCCAATTAACACCATCACCTTACTCTGTGTTAGTACAGGGCCAACCAGCGGTCTCTTATTACCAGCGTTCATGAATGATTAGTAAACAGAGCTGTGCTACTTAATCTAAGCCTAACGTAACTGTATAGGACTACCCTTGTAACCCCGGAAGCTCATATTTCCTGCGGTGCACTATCATTATTTTCTAATCTTATTGAAGTGCCTCGCCCTGTACTGGTGATGACCGTTAACATGAGAACGAAAGACAAAACTAAGGAGAAACTAGTCATTTTCATAGAAAACGCATAACCGGACGGGTTGGTATCTGTTTACAAAGGAAGGATGATGTAGGAAGAAATAAAAAGTTGAAAAGTTAAGACGTTGATATTACACCGGGTCCAAAGTATCTACTTAAAAAAAAAAAAAATTTCTACCGTTACAGAGGTGCATTTTCTGTTTATATTTTCACGTTCTTTGCAGTCTCACTTCAGTCTCCACTAGACAAGGTAACTCGTGCATATCACACATGATAAGCTATATGTTACAGCCACACATCTGCGTTCCCTTATCAGATGTTTTCTCTTGCATTAATGTTTACAAAGCCTCTTTCCCCAATTCTATGCTTTGTCTGTAAATCATTTCTTATCTGTTTATAAAAATGCGTATGAATATTTGGCAAATGAACGAATCCAGAAAAATGTACATTTCACACTCAACTGAATTCTGTTTATGCTTTTACACTGAGCGTGATTCAAGGTTGGCTCATTGTTTTGATTGATGGTACATCAGGGATACATGAGTGGGCTTTCCTGTAAGTCTTCACATTCAGCGTTCAACGAAGCTATTGAAAAGTATTTCAGACTAGTTTTTATATAGATATGTCTCTCATAACATTATTCAACAGAAAATGTTATCAAATTATGATATACTTGAAGATGATACGGTTTCGTGTCTGTAAATATTATAAACAAATTATGAACTAATCAACATTATGTCAATGGTCTGATTCATTCCCTCCTCTGACTACAATATAAAAAAAACAATCCCCCAACTAAAGGTAGGTTTATTCTGTTTTTCTCTCAGTTTCTCTCCCTCCCCCTCTATAATGACGGGACATTATTCTTGAAGGTTAGAATGATGGCTGGCCAACTTCCAGGAATCGAAGGATGGAGCTCCGTGGCCAAGATTTATTGAATAGTGCTGGCAGCGAAGGTCTTGATGGAAATGCCTCGGAACTTCAGAATACATCTCTTCTATAAACCCAGATACTCTTATTGTTTATATTGCTGGTCTTTGTGAAGGCTATTGAGTGAAACAAGCACACCAGCTCTAGTAGGTCTCAATTTTTTTTTTTAAGTTTGGAGTATTGTTATAACTGCAAATCTCTCCGCCACGCTCGTCAGTATTAGTCAGTATTAGTATTTTTTTGCCTTAGTTCTGCCTATTGCTTTTTAGTTTTATTGTATTTCATGATAAAATAATACAATCATTTCACTAATGCTTCTTTCTTTTCCTACATTCATCACCCCGACAATTACTAATAATACTGCTGTTATTGTTAAAGCTGTTGATGCTGTAGCTGTTCTTGTTGCAACTAGTGCTGTTATTCATGATTCTGAAAGCTGTTGCTACTACTGTTACAGCTGCAACCGTTCCTGCTGCTACAAACATCTTTGAATAGTGTGTTGTTAATACATGTACTTGTGCTAAAATCATCCATTTTCCTTAAGTGACTGAACTGAAGTAGCACCAACTGAAAAAATTATATGACTTTTGGGAACAGTTAATGAAATGATACTTGCACGAATAGTGTAATTATATTCTTTTCGGATAATTTGTAATTACGACTGCTTTGCATGGTTTGAGTTCCATATTCATTTCTGTTGGGCATCAACTCAGAACGATATAAGATACTGTTAAGTATGACACGTTGATTTGTAGTGGTGGTGGTGGTGGTGGTGATAGTGGCGTCCTTCTGTAGAACAGGTAAAAAAGTAAATATATTTAAACAAATAATTTGTTGATTTAATAAAACGAATAAACAAGTTAACAAAATTGAATGAAAAGTGATTATAAAAATGAAAAAAAATATTGATACAAATATCATCAACGCAAAAGCATGTAAAAGCATGTGAGGCCACACTCAAACACTTTTTATTCATCGCTTTGCTTTTCGTGTCATTATTCGATGCCACCAATGATAAACTCGCTTGCCTTCCTAATGGGGTAATCAATATTCGCTTGATTTGTTGGTTACAATTACCATTACAATTCTACAACAGAACGCAAATCTATATTAACACTGAATGATGATAAAACAGCAGGATATTCTAACAACAGTATAAAAAACATTAGTCAGCTGGATTGATTGGATGGATAGGCAGGAAAGATAGAATGCATTCAAGATTTGGAGTGGCGGGATATGGAAAAGGGTGCGGTGGTCTCTATCGAAGGTTGCAAAAGCAGTGAAGTGAACAAATGGACAAACAAGTGAAGACTTTGAAACGCAACGAGTGAGGCAGGATGTGTGATGTCCCAAAGCTATTCGATATGTGCATACACTATACCGAGGGTGAAAGACAAGACGAAACAAGATATGTGCCTCAAGTGCAGTATCCTTTTCGTGAATATATGTTGTGCGTCCATATATGTAATCTAATTCTGCCAGCAAAGAATGAGAGAAACTTTCAAAAACTAAAAATGCGTTTGACGATTTGAAGAGGTGAAGACGAAAATATAATGAAAGTAGAGAGAGAGAGAGAGAGAGAGAGAGAGAGAGAGAGAGAGAGAGAGAGAGAGAGAGAACAAATTTATATGAATGAAAGGAGAGGAAGAACAGTGGTTGGATCTTCGGAGTATATGAAGACAGGAAAAACTGCATTCACAAAAAGGGCAAGGCTTGAAATGAGTCTACGAAAAAAAGCTAGTGTTGTGGGAGGAATGGATGGTTAAAGTCATAAGCGCGTCTGTGTCAGAGTTATAGAGTACCGAAGAATAAAGAGAGAAAGATAAAAGACAGCAGCGTTTTGTGTCTTCCTCTATCAGACCCACCAGTTATATGTCTTCTTTCACTTCATCCATAAATCTCCTATTGGGTCTTGTTCTCTTCCTCCTCCAGCATCCCTTTCCTCACATGTGTCTCACTCATTCCCTCGTCTGACATGCAGGAACATCTCAGGTTCGCCTCTCTTGTCTTGTCCCCAAATCTTCTATTTCACTACTTCCATCTCTGCTTCTTGTTTCAGTGTTACCTATAGTTTCCATAATTTACTGTAGAACATATCCATAGTTGTCTAAAACTAAATCGTCGCTCCTGGGTGCCTGCTTTTATACGAACATCTTTACCTATAGGATGTTTCGTCATTTCCAGGTAGCTGCATTTCTGTCTTTCTTATTGGTTCACACTTATTCAAATCATCCTTTCCGGATGCATTTTTTTCTACATGTTCATTAATACTTTCTTGCTAGTGTGAGCTTTTCTATTCTTTGTATGAAGAATGTTTATTGTTGTCAAAATAACCATTTCCACCGATATATATATATATATATATATATATATATATATATATATATATATATATATAGTATATATATATATATATATATATATATATAGTTCTCTAGGGCTCTCTCTCTCTCTCTCTCTCTCTCTCTCTCTCTCTCTCTCTCTCTCTCTCTCTCTCTGGTCTATAAAACTTTCGTTGGGTTGATAAAGAGAGAAGAGTAAGCTAAGGAAAACGTGACACCTACGTGACTCCATTAATGTTCCCTAATGTGCCCTATACCTCGCAACACGAGACAGCACTCTTTCTTTCCCTTTAGTTTTTGTTCTGAACGTTCAAGCCAGATCAATGGAGAGAGAGAGAGAGAGAGAGAGAGAGAGAGAGAGAGAGAGAGAGAGAGAGAGAGAGAGAGAGAGAGAGAGAGAGAGAGAGAGAGAGTCCATAGCCACCGGCCCGGACGACATCAGTCAATGCCTCCTCAAACTTTGTGCCAGTGAGCTGTCAGGTCCCCTCACCAGTGTCTTCCAATCCTGCCGGAGGGAGCGTTGGTGGCCTTCTATATGGAAGGAGGCGAGGGTGGTACCAGCCCACAAGAAAAACTCCAAGTCTGACCCCAGCAACTACACACCCATCTCGCTGCTTTCTGTGGTGGGCAAGTTGCTGGAGCAGGTGATGGCAAGTGTCATCTGTCATCACCTGAGTGAGCATCGCTTCCTCTGAGACAGGCAATTTGGCTTTTGGTGTGGCCACTCAAGAGCGGACCTCCTCACCATACTCTCCCAAGGCTGGCAGGATGGATGCCTTGGATGAAGGCCTGGATACTCTTGTGGTGGCCCTGGACGTTGCTGGGGCCTTTGATAGGGTCTGGCACGCGGGGATTGTGGAAAAGCTTCGCGCAAAGGGTGCCCAGGGCAATCTGCCCACACTGCTCGAGGACTGCCTGCAAGGGAGAACCCTCAGAGTAGTCAAGAAAGGGCAGACATTCCAGCCGTCACTTATACAGGCCTCAGTTCCGTAGGGTTCAGTGTTGGGCCCAATCCTGTGCAACATATACAGAGATGACCTCCTACGGCAAATACCGACGTTACTGGCCTATGCCCAAGACTGCACATTCGCTTGATCCTATTTTCGCTGTGACAGTCAGAGGGTCATCAGCGAGGTAAATAGACAGTCGCTCCGACATCCAGAGGGCCGTCAGTGAGGTAAATAGGTGGCTGGAATGGGGAGGGACGTGGCAAGTTAGCTTCGCTCCAGAGAGGACACAAGCCATTGCAATCTCCAGATCTCCAGCTGCCTCCCCAGCCGTCTCAGGACGTCTGTGCTTTGGAGGCAAGATACTTCCCCTGCAGGAAAGTATCAAGGTGCTGGGAGTGACAATGGACTGTGGCCTGCGCTTCTACCAACATGTCACTGCTGTTGCCCACCAGGCTTCCCTGCGTGTCTCTGCTCTATGTCGGTTGGCAGGTAGTCTTGACTCCCGAGGCATCCTCACATTACACAAGGCTCAGATGCAACCTTGTATGGAGTACAACGCCTTGTCTTGGATGTCGAGTGCTGCCACACACTTGCAGAGACTTGATGCCGTACAACGGCGTGCTCTGCCGCTAGTGGAGAGGGACGGACAGCAGCAGAAGGAGCAGACATGAGCCACATCGCTGGAGGTGCCTCATCCAAACGCTATGAGGCTTCCACCACGGGCTGTCCAAAGGGAGACCAGGACAACCACCTCCAGTGACATGCCAGTGGATGTGCCTCGATCTCACTTGAGGCAGCACCAGCGCTCCTATAACGGCAGAACAGCAAGACTGTGGAACTCGTTCACGGCAGCCACAAGTGACACACAAACAATGACACTGCAACAAGTGAAAGTGGCAGCCCACAGGTAGTGAAAAACACAAACCCGTACAATCTTGCTGTAATAGCTTTAAGCACAAGTTCTTTTAAGTATCTTCCCTTAGTTTATAATATGTAAGTGAAGGTTTCTTGAATACGAACCCCAAAAAAATGTTCCTTTAAGCCTTTGTAATTTAGTTGAGAGAGAGAGAGAGAGAGAGAGAGAGAGAGAGAGAGAGAGAGAGAGAGAGAGAGAGAGAGAGAGAGAGGGTAGGGAGGAGGAGAGATAGAGAGGGAGGGGGGAGGGGGGGGGGTTGCAGCTTCCCTAATTTTCTTATGTCTTATAAATGTTTGGAGAGATCGTTGTTGTGCAGCGAAATACGGGAATGGAGGCAGTGGTGGTGGTAGTGAAAATATATTTTTGAGGGGAAGAGCGATGAGAAAATAAATAGTGGAGTCCAAAGAAGAGCGATCGTTAGTATTACTGGCAGAGGGTGGAAATGGTTTAAGATGATATTAAGAGACAGATGGTCAGGGAGTTATAAAAATAAATATGTGGCAATTTTTTTCTTCTTTTTCTCATGGTTGATGTCATTACTGGTTTTGTTGCAGTTTTGTTGGTTTTGTTATTGTTATCATTGTTGTAGTTGTGGTTGTCGTGGTTGTTGTTGTTATTGTTGTTGGACTTCTACATTATCATCATTATCTTCTTTTTCTTCTTCTTCTTTCTTCTTTTCTTCTATTCGTAACACTCTTAATTGATGCACATGAAATTCTGTTCCACTTAATCCTCTTCTTTCCCTTTTTCTTACTCCACTACCACCTCCACTTCCACATACTTCTCCTACGTCTCCTACACCGTCCAAGACGTGTTCAAAGTAGATATCACATGACGTTAAGAGCCTTTCCTTAAAAAGAAAACGAAAACCTTATTAACTTAATTACACCAAGTCACACCTGTCACGCTCGAAATCATGAAAGTTTGCACCACCACCACCACTACCACCACTACAACCACCACCACTATCACTACTACTAACATTATCGTCCTTAGGTGTAATATTACTCCGCCTTTCCATCATCACAACTACATCCGTCAACAGTATCATTATTACTGCCATCATCACCACCATCACCACCAATACCATGATTCTCACAAGCTAAACAGCGACTGTCACCGCCACAAACAATCATTCAATGCATTAATACTAAGACCATCATCACCTCTACGACTCTCATCACTCACGCTATTGCCACCAATATCATTCCCACCACCACCACCACCATAATAATAATAATGATGATGATAATAATAATAATAATAATAATAATAATAATAATAATAATAATAATAATAATAATAATAATAATAACTAAGACTATCACCAACAAGACAATCTCCACCAACACCACTTCTCTCACCATTAGAATTACCATCCTCACCACTAATATCGTCATCAACACCATTAGTATCACCATTTCCAGCTTCACCACCACTACATCGATATTTCAACTACGTACTAAACGTCATCGCACGTGTACCAAAGGCAATAAGCTGGTGGACACTCAATTCCACAGCATTCACGTCGAGTGAAAGTAATTAGACTATCGCACTCCTCCACTTCTGCTGTGCGTCCACGATTGATCCACCCGAGTGGCAGTAAAGTAAATCAAGTCAAAAAACAAAACATCCCTTGAGTGGCTAGTGTGGTAGGGATCACCTGCAGCGTTCCTTAAATACCACAAAAGCTGACGCAGATCATGGCAGTGTCATGTTATTGGGTTTTTTTCTTCAACTCTCTTCTCTAAGTTCTTTTAGAGTCCATTATTTTCTACAGGCTGGGTGGAACAGATAAAGCAATTTGGTTATTAATACTACTTCATTAGGGAGCTTAAAAAAATAAATAATATTTTTTATGGATGACAGAGATCATCGAGTAACAGGTGCGTCGTTTCATGAAAGGACTACCACGTGTATGTCTGATAGCTTTTTCAAACTTGCTTTATCTTCCAGTGTTCTTTAAGTTCCAGTCTCTAGCAAGTAACATGTGTCCCTCTACACTCTGCAGGAGGAATAGAGAGACACTCTAAATACTTGTGCCGGGACGCTCGTACACTCATTTCTCTACGCCCACTCTGTCTACCCCATGTGGTCCTGTCTGCGCAACGCTTCTCCTGACGCCTCACCTGCTGTAACCAACGGGGCGGGGCGGCCGTGACTTACCGTCCGGGTCTTCATAGGTCATTTACTCGGTCATTCCGTGGTTCTCCCCGTCTCAGGAGCAGACGTGCGTCACTCCAGGCAGGATTCTTTTATCATCATCTCGTTTTCTTCTATTCAATATGCTTTTTATACTAATATACTGCAACTTTTACTGCTGCGTTTGCCTACACCACCAGTTTGTACTAGTCAAGCTAGAATTACTAGTACTTACTTTTCGCCTCATGTGGACTATCTTTTTCTCTTTTCTTATGCCACACATTATCATAAAGATGTTTTCTGGCTGGTGATGGTGCAAAAACTTAGGTAAACTATAACTGCAATTATAAAGACATCTTTAAAAACTAAGCAATCTTCACCTGAACTTATAGAAACAGTAGTAATAAGACGCTAAAATTATTTTTCACGGGTAGAGAACACTGAAGCGCTGGCCAAATACAGTTAGCTACGTTGCCACAGCATACAGTTTGTCTTTGATATGCCTTGTTTTTCTTTTATTGAAATCAAGTATGGACGATTTATCCTACCAAACTATGCAGCTCTACATATTGCAGGAGTTTGAAGGTAATAATAGTCTGGGTTCTATGTAAACATAACAACATTTGACAACAAAGCTGTGCGACGTTGTTATCCAGGTCGAGCAGCAGCCTGGCTGGCTGGGTGGATGCTTATCGGTAGGGTCAGGTTACTCAGATCAGAGAGAGGGAGACCACTCCTCAGTCACTCCCTCACTGGCCGTCACCCAGGCGGGAAGCAACTTCATTCACTCATTCACAGTTAGCATCAGTCAATGTTCCGATGATGAGCCATCACAATAAATGTCAAAGTAAGGATGCTGAGAGAGAGAAATATATATATATATATAT
>CM035181.1:26275255-26295987 GCA_020233015.1 Callinectes sapidus
CTCTCTCTCTCTCTCTCTCTCTCTCTGTTTTCTTTAATATGTATTTGTATGTATTTTTTCAGATTATGAGAACGCATTTGTGATCATGGTAGTAGTTATATCAGTCGCCATTGTTGTTGTTGTTGTTGTTGTTGTTGTTGTTGTTGTTGTTAAATATGCATGTTTTACTCTTGCCATTTCCTTAACAAGATATTTTGTTCTCTTTTTTTCCCCTTTTTTTTTTCTCTCTCTCTCCCTCTAACTTTCATGTAATTTACAATTCTATTTTTATTCTTTGGACTTTTTTCACACATCCACAAAGCACCAATTTTTGCCCGCCGTATCCGCCAGTTCGAGTATAATCAAGGAACAATTTGCAGATATAACTGAATAATTTATGCAGGCGTTCGTGTCAACAATATGAAGTGTTTCCAAGTAAGGGCTGGGGTCTGTCTGCCTGTCTCTCTCTGTCTGCCTCTGTCCGTCCCTGTCCCCTACAGAGGTCGATGTGTGTGTGTGTGTGTGTGTGTGTTTCTCTCTCTCTCTCTCTCTCTCTCTCTCTCTCTCTCTCTCTCTCTCTCTCTCTCTCTCTCTCTCTCTCTCTCTCTCCATTAGTTAATTAATTCACTCATTCACTTCAACACTCACTTTCCCTTATCAGCATCAGTGCCAGTTTCCCGACTACCACCACCACCACCACCAAGACCACCATGCTGACGCCGGAATGTCCAGCTGGGAAGGGATCAATAATACGATCTCATTATCAGCTGGTGCCTGCAGACTTACTGAGCTACATAACACGAAACCACGTGCGTTTAAGAAGATCAACATTTTTTTTCCTTCTCTAGCTTTCATTCGATGTCAAGGTCGTGCTGGTTAGTGTCCGTTATTAGCAGCACGCATACCTCCTGTTCAAGGGAGTGGTGGTATGATCTCATGATAAGTAACAGTTATTCTGAGTGTGTCCGTGTCTTAAACAATGGAGATGTCAGAGGAGTTTTTATGTATTTCTGGTAACTGGGGAATGTTGTTATAAGGATCGCATCCTCAAACACTGCATTGCAAGGTGTCCCAACTTGATCACTTTTCTTTGTTTATATCAAGACTTTTTTTTTCGAAGGTGCTACCATGATACTTTAACTTTTTGTACTGTCAATTTATGAAAACATAACTTCTGTGGTTCGTTTTAATTAAAATAAGGGTCTGTAGTTGTAATATCATCGTATGCGTAGGTGGATATTAACGATTTGAGTCACGTTCGTTTACTGGGTTTATATAAATCAATTCTTTTGTACCACATCTCTCAAATGTGTACAGCATCGGAAACACACAGACTTACACCGGATTATCCTAAATGTAGTACGTCATCCTAATCCTACACACTGTCTAACGTAGCAGCAGTGAGGTGCAGGGCTATCTCCACCTCGCTTATCTATCATATATCGAGATTACCGATATGGTGGAGGTGAAAATATTTAATTTGGCGTACCTTATCACAGCCAGTGATACCATTGGACTGTGAACACTTGCCTGATTGCTCGAAATCAAACGACATCTATGTATATTCATGTAATTCTTTTATCTTTGACTGTTCTACATTGAAACTTTCGTAGGGATATTTTTTCCCTGTAAATATAGTGTTTTGTTAATTGTGAACCTAATGAGAGGCAGGTCGCCAGCCCCCCCACCCCTTTTCGCACATATGTTTTAGATGCAACAATAAATCTACAACATATTAATCTATTTATTCATATTTTTTTCCTTGCTGTATATTATGTAATTTAATTTTCTCCAGTTTAGTGTCAGAAGAAAAAACCATCGTGACATTTCGTGAAGCACCGTGACGCGTAAGAGCAGAATATAGAGGACATCATGTGACGCTCACGAGTATGTGAGTCACACAACCTTTGGTCACCACTGCTGCACGAGCGTAGCAGTAGCAGCACCGAGGCCGTACGTGCGTCGACTCTGCGAAAACTACTTTCCCTACAGCGCACCTATAGCGAATGATCTATCACGCGCCTACATCATTGTATTATTTTGTCAATCACATTCTGACAGTGATCGTAAGATGCCAAATGAACCTAAACCTAAGATAAGTGAAACTGGCAGCTTGATTTAAATTAGTTCCTATTCCACGTATACTATACTGTAGAGTATTATGTTGAGAAGTTCAACCTTCCACGAGATGTAGGTTACTGATGCATACAAACGAATCATACTGATATGGTTGTCATATGAAAAGACCAATTATAATGACGCATAATTTCTAAAGTTTCTTTGTTTTCTATGAACGCAGAATACGTTCGGCACCACTGTTACCAACTCAAAGGGAAGTGCACATGCTGGCGCTGCACTATTATCCTAACACATCAATTCCACCAATTATATCAACACACATCTTCTCATTCATTATGATTCATTGATATAAAGTATATTTCTTGCTGTCATGTCTAAATGGCCAGCTTACCTTATCAGAAGTCCTATATCAGCACGAATCTATCTCGTTACAATATATAGCTTTATGAATATTTTTTTTTTTTTACATATCCACCTGAATAAATACATTAAGTGCACTGTAGATTCTTTCGTAAAAAAAAAAAAAAAGAAGTTTATCTATCATCGTGTTATCTAGTCTGTTCTGGACCGGATCCATTTTGTCTCTGTGACACGTCTAATGTCCCAGCAGCATATGATTAAGAACATTTATGTGCTTGCTGGAGTCAGTACATCTGTGCTGCTTCTCACTCGTTTGAAGCTCTTCCCAGCTATGAAACATTTTCAGGTGTGTGGCTGCGTGCGTACCAGGTATACGATGCTTATCATGAGCCACAACCATCACAATCTCTCATCACCCGAGGGAAGCTTCCTCTAAGTATTATACAAAGGATTATATACTCAATAACATATATGCTACATATCAAAAGGATGAATATAGATGGACACATTAAAATATCAGCCATGTGTGTGTAGAGGTGAATAAAGATAAATTAGAAGCTTAAGATTGGGCTGGTTTGGGCTGGGACCAGAGGCAGGGGAAGTTCGCGGAGGTGGCACCAGTGGGCGTGTCAGCTGGTGTGTGTTGTCACGTCACAGTCTCGCCCAACCTTCGCCATGTCTTACGCTTATTTATTCAAGTATATCATCATCGGGGACACTGGTTAGTACAACAAATGTACCTGGAGTGTGTTGTGAGTGTGGCTGGGGTGTGTATGGCTGCAAGTGTACAGAGTCAGCTGTGATAGCTGTACTCCACCAATATGGCGAAAATCGATTTGCTTCAGTAACTCATATTGATGGTGTTTTCCTAGGTTTTCCTTAGCTTTCTTGTAGTGTCTCATATATATAACTGCCCATGAGATGTTACCATTGCATGTCGCTGTGTTTGGGGGTGACTCGTGTTGGTGTGGCTGGAAAGATTTAGACAACGCATATCTTCGACCTTGTACATTAAAAATTGACACTACATTCAACCTTTTCGTCCGAGTAGGATGTCGTAGTGTAGTTTTTTTTTTCCCTCGCTGTTAGTCGAAGTTGTAGGTTTGGTTGTGGTGGTGTTGTGAAAGATGCAGCCACTGTGGAGGCTGGCCAGATGATCCCAATGACTCAGGCAATGTACACACAATGCCCAGTTTACTTTCTTTTCAGGTTGCAATATAAGTGTTTAAAGTCACGGACGAGAATGAATATGTATATTGGTTGTTATGTAAAACACAACTGCGGAACAGATGTTATGTTAAATATATTAACTATTTTAATTACATGACCATGATGACCTCAGTCTCTACAGTACCCATCGCTATTGGTGGCCACTGACAAGCTACCAACACCAGTGAGCAGTGCCAATGGAGTGTGTGGCTTCTTTTAACAGTTCTGTGTGACACATTATGCACTCCCAATTTAGGAGTGAGAAAGGTGCCAACATGCCAGTAGTTGATAACTTGAGTTTCTATTTTTGTCCATTGGAAGGAATTTTCCAGTCTTTCGTTGGAATTGGAGAGACAGCTGACACTGCTTAAGCTGTGTGACCAAGCTTGCCAAACACTGGCCATATGGACATTGGGAGACAGTGGTGATGGTTGCATTTTGTTCAGTCACCATGTTTTTGCTGTCACTCTTTGTCCTACTAACAAGTGTGTGATCAATGGGTAAAATATGGTTCCAGGATAACAACAAGAGGTATTTTCTACATAAAACTGTCATGAGGACTTTATGCTTCCTACTTAGCCTTGTGATTGATATGCGTGTCTGTCAGTCTTTAGTCTGTGCATTTAAAAACTACACAAAATTAATGGTTACAATCTCTTATCAAAATTGCACAAACTTATCATAAACTTATGTTTTCCCTCCATGTTAGCTGTTGACTGGCTGAGAATGTGGCATTTCAGGAGAGAACTAGAAATAGGAGGTTCAAGCTGGAGAATTTAGGATTAGGAGGAAGATAGGAAGCAAGTGGTTCTCCATTATGATAATTGGTGAGTGGAGTAGACTCGGTTATCATATTTTTAGTGCTGAGACAATAGGGAGTTTTAAAAGAGGATTAGACAAGTCTATGGATGAGGATGATAGGTGGAATTAAGCAGTGGTGTTCACACAGGGGCTGCCACAAGTAGGTTTAATGGTCTCTTGCAGCTTCCCTCATTTTCTTATGTTCTTATCTGATAGTTGCAGGGCTTTCAAAAGTAATGAGTGAACATCTCTTCATATCAATGACTGGTTGGCAGGAACAGTTTGTGTGCACTGATGTTTATTACTACTTTTTAAGATGTGGCTTTCTTGTAGAAATTTTTCCAGATGTTTCAGTTGTTTTTCATGAATTTTATCATTGAGTTTATGAAATAATGTATTCTAATTGTCAATGAATAAGGTGTCCTTTTTCAGATTACTTTTTGTTATAGTGGATAGCTCAAGGGGTGTCACTGGTGATATAGGTACAGTATAGTATGTTGTAATGATAGTAGAAACACTTAATAAGCCTCTTTACACTTAATCCTCTATTTCCACTCATGCACCATCAGGAAGCATCTTAGTTTAACTGAAAGTGAGAAATCTACTTTTTTAATGGCATTGGATTAGTTGAAATGCCAGAAATTCACATCATGAACAAAGTGTGGAAGATCCCAACATGAACTTGGAAACAGGCAATTGTGAGACCTTTACCATTATTATTATTATTATTATTATTATTATTATTATTATTATTATTATTATTATATTTTTATTTATTTTTTTTATTTCTTTATATATTTTTCTTAGGATTTGGAATGATGTGAAGCATGTCATATCTGTTGAATCTATTCCACCTATTCCCAAGTTTCAATGCTCATCATTTGGATTATTTCTAACTAAAATATAACTTATTGGAAATTGATTAAGTATTTTTAGAATTTTGATGATTGTTATGTAGTACGTATATCATTTTATTGTTTGATCTTAATTGATGGCTGTTTGGTTGGTCACTGGAATAATTCATAGGGTAATATTAAGGACATCAAATGTCTCTTTCTGAGTAGTTGTTTTGGAAATATTTGGCTGAGCAGCATTTTAACTGAACATATTTTCATAAATTTATCTTAATATATACCGGTAAGCTGAGAAACCTGGTGACGGGAGAAGCTGAGAAACTGGTGGTGGGGGAAGCAATTACAGCACTGTTAAACCCCAACATCTGTCTGAACTTTAACCCTTTACTCTGGTATTTTGTGGTGTCTTTGATATTAGACCAGATTGGTAACAGGCAAAATTGCTAGATGTAATGAGCATGTAGATGGTGCTCCAGACAGTTAGGTGATGTGGCTCAACCTGTCACTGAGCTGCTCCACTAACAGTATCACAGCCAGCCACTCATTTAACTGTGTGGTGCATCATGGCTGTCAGTGATAGAATGCACCACATTGAAATAACAGTAATAAATGTTATTTTTTACTTGTCATATTTTGCCAACATTTCCTCAATCCAGACATCTTTATACATTATCATCTTGAAATAGAGTGAGTATAAAGATGGTACAGAAAGCACAGTTGAGTTAGGAACTCTGTGTACCTTCTAATGTTTCATTGAGTCTTCTTCAGTAACTTCAAAGTCTTCTTCACTCTGAGGAAGACTCATGTTAAAACGTTAGAGAATAAACAGTGTTCCAGATTCAGCCCTGGTTTTTATACCACCTCTATGTTCATTTCTTGCTCCTGTTAAACTAGAATTATTCTCAGTTTTAAGTTGAGTATCAGAGTTGATGAACTGTTTACTATTCATAATTTTTAGAAACTTGAATAATTCATTGACAGGTTAAGATTTTTGGTAGCTTTTGTGAGTTTTGCTGTATGAAACTGATGGCTGGTATTGGGACATGTGAAAAAGGGAAAATAGTTGGTAAGGAGTTAGTACCAGAGTGTGTAAAAAAGAGAGGTATGCATATGGATGACTGCAAAAACTGGTAACTCCTCTGTTGTTGGTGTGGCCTCCATTTTGGTGTTCTCAAGATTAAGTATCCTGGTGGACTGTTTTCACCATCCATAGTTTGTTACTCTGCCTACATAACGGTCGTCACTTCCAGGTGTTGGGAAATCATGTCTCCTGCTGCAGTTCACAGACAAGAGGTTCCAGCCGGTGCATGACCTGACCATTGGTGTGGAGTTTGGTGCCCGCATGATCACCATTGACAATAAGCAGATCAAACTCCAGATCTGGGATACAGTGAGTACTAAGAATTTATTCTCATGTAAGAGGGGGGAAGCTGGCCAAAGAAAAGAAAAAAAATCTAAAAAAAAAAAAAAAAAAAAAAAACACTGTTTAAAAGCCAGTCCCTGCAAAAGTCCAAAGGAGTTACCCAAAAGACGGAGACAATTGTCTTGAAACCTCTCTCTTAAAGTCATAGGAAGTTGGAAATATAGAAACAAGTAGGGAGTTCCAGAGTTTACCAGAGAAAGGAATGAATGATCAAAAGTACTGTACTGGTTAACTCTTGCATTAGAGAGTTGGACAGATTAGGGATGAACTGGTTTTGGTTTAAGGTATAACACTTTTCTTATTCATGATTGATCAGCTATTCATGTAGAAGCTTCATTCATGATTTCAAGTGCATTTCAATAGGCTAGTACATTTTCTGAGATTATGATGTACTTTGAAAGAAATGCCATGTACACTAAAGCCTAAAATATTGTATTGCTTTGATTGCTTGAAATATTAGAATGTTGAATTACTGATTGTGGAACTTCTCAAAAGTTATTGCCTACTTTAATACTTTCCAAACTCAGAGATTGTGGCAGGTGCAATGCTTGGTGTAGAAACCTAACCAAAAAATACTTTATAGTGGGAGGTGATGAGTGATACTGTTAATTTGTTCATATGTTGTGGTACTTATCCACAAACCAAAGCCAACCGTGTTATTCATCATATTTTGTGTACCTATGTTGAGCATACATAATATAGTTATTACAACTATTAGGGGTGGGAATCTTCTACTATCTCACGATTCAATTCGATTCTGATTTTGGGGGCTACGATTCGATTCAAAATCGATTTTCGATTCAAAACGATTTGATTCATGATTTCTGCTTCAATCTAGAGGTGTGTAAAGGAAAGCTCATGTCAGGCTCGGTCTTCCCAGGCATTCGGTAAAAACCAAAATGAGTTCAAATCTTTGCCTTCAACGAGGACGGGGCCGGTTGAATTTCTCTTTCCTCCTCCATTGCGTTCCGACTCCCACGTCATTTCAAAATAAAAGCCGACAGCCAGCGGATTAAAAAAAAAAATTAAACTTGATTTTGGAACATTTTATATAGATTTTGAATCGTAGTAAATGAGAATCGCAATTCTTATGTGAATTGATTTTTTTGCACACTCCTAACAACTATGTATATGTAAGTAACATTAGAGTTTAATATAGTTCATTTCTTGCCAGGAAGGTAGCCATGTCATGCTACTAACAGTAGTGGGTACCTTTGTGGATCTGTATTGCTTTGAAATAGAAAAAAAAAATCTTATAAAGGTTCTCCAAGGAAGGATTTCCATTACCAAAATCAAGTGGCAGGGTTGATTTATTTTGTCTTTAGATCAATATGAAGACAACTACAGAAACTGGATAAGGATCATACTTCCCATGTAATCTTTGGAAAACTCTGGGTGTACCTTGAGAATCTTGATTAGTGAGATTTCAGCTTTAACTAGACATCTTGACTGGGTAGTATCTCAACACATAATTTGATGAAGCCAGCCACTCTTTCAGTTATCTGAAGCAGAAGTTGTAGGTAATGCATATGAGAGTAAGGCTAATGATCTTGTCTACTTTTCTGACAGCTTTGGAAGAGTCAAGCATTAATATTTATTAATGATATTGGATTCTTTCTCTGGGAAGGGATTGGTAACATTGCGTTGGTGGTTGGCAAGGGAGCAATGCTTTAAAGGAGGCATTAAAGATCAAGGGGTCATACTATTTATGCAGCTTTTTTATCCATCTGGTATTGATACTTTCACTGTGGTAGGTATTGTGTGTATATACAATATTTGTGTGTATGTACAATATTTTTCCTGTTTTGTCAGGCTGGGCAGGAGGCATTCAGGTCCATCACCAGGTCATACTACCGAGGTGCTGCTGGTGCCCTTTTGGTGTATGACATCACCCGGCGAGAAACCTTCAACCACCTGACACAATGGCTAGAGGATGCACGCCAGCACTCCAACTCCAACATGGTCATTATGCTCATAGGGAACAAGAGGTGAGACTTCCTGAATTGCACATTGTGGTATTATGCATAAAACCCTCCTGGTATGTATACTGTTGTGGTAGAAATATGGCTACACCACATGTAGAGTAATTCTTTAATTCCTTTTTATTTTTATGAGGAACATATCTTATGTGCTGGTAATTTTGGTAGTATTGTTTATCTGAAATTTAACATTTTTCTCATTTGTCCTCTCCACTGCCTTGGATTGATATGCATAGAGTTCCTCCCTTCATGTGGACACTTCATACCCTTTCCTTCACAGTGATCTTGACTCCCGGAGGGAAGTGAAGCGGGAAGAGGGAGAGGCATTTGCACGGGAGCATGGGTTAGTGTTCATGGAGACCTCTGCCAAGACTGCTGCCAATGTTGAGGAGGCTTTCATCAACACTGCCAGGGAAATCTATGAGAAGATCCAGGAGGGAGTATTTGATGTCCATAATGAGGTGAGACCTGGGGCTGTATAGTAGATTGACTTTGGATAGCATTCTGGTATTACCAAAGTGGTTGAGGTTTGAAACAACATGAATGGGAGATACTTCTACCAAGTCCAGCTGTGTTTTTAAAAAAAATTTCATGTAAACAATCTGGGCTTTTGATGGGAATTTATGGGCTAAAGGAGACCACTTAATGGAGACTTCCCATCTGAAAACCCACCCATTTGGGAACCGTTATCCCGAGTAGACGCCCAATCTCCACTCAGACTGTAGTCAGGATTCACTTGATATTATAATGTTTCACTCAAAAGTTACATTTTTCTGGATATTCTGCTATTGCTTACCAAGATAGTAGAACTAAGTGAAGTATTTTTAGATATTTATCTGTGACATAAACACATTGGCAGTAGAATTAAGGTTATATACATGCAGTATGGCTTTCATACTATTACCTGTTTGTAAAAGATTAAAATTATTTTACTCTTTAATTGACAAAACTCAAAATCAGTATGATAATTTTTTTCTAGGTAGTACACTACAAGAACCCATGGACATATGATGCTTCTAAAAGAGTTTAATTTCTTATTTAGAAATCAGAGTCTGATAAAGAGATTGTCTCTTGCCCCCCTTGACCTTAACAAGCTGATCCCGAGCATAGTTGTTTTCAGCAGCATGGAGACAGAACGATGTTGTCAAATGATGATAGCACTACAGTACTCTTAGGACATTTCTGTTCCAACTGCAAATTTTCCATTTTATCACAAAGAAAACTGAAGAAAAATTGCTGTGCACTTCAGTTTTGAATCATAAATGTCTGGAGAGGTGAGGTGAAATGTGTGTTGAGCTTTTATATTATGTCTCTTGAAATGAGAGAACTTGGCACACCAGGTGACTATATCTTCTTTATGTTACTTTTATGAGCTTTTTTTGTTCTGATAGTCTCCTTTTGTGATCTTTTTTTGCTCTGATAGTCTCTTCAAATGTTGTAAAATGATCAAGAATAATGTTTGAGTCTTAATTTTTATTCTGTGAAGTGAAAGGAAAATGGGTAAACCAAAGGTTGTAGTTAAGGAGATGGTAAGAGACAATACTGTTTATTTCATTAAATATCACAATTCACCACACACTTGGAATGTTTTGAGACATTGAAAGAGTGGTGGGTTGTAAGTGATTAAGCAGGACACATACTTTTCTCTCCTGGCCTTAGTGAAGTTTCATTTTGTTCATTAGAATGCAAACGTGTCTTATAGTATGTGTGACCATTAAGTGCTTTGAATTTAACTTAATTTGCAAAGAGGACTCATGATTATGTGTGCACCATCACTCTCCTCTTTCTTTCTGAAGCAACTTGCTTCTCCTCTATTGCGGCAGTCACCAAACTCAGTTAGGCTGTCAGGGTTGTTGTAGTGCCATCACTCTAAAACCCAGGGACTGTGTGGGATCAGTGCGGATGCCGTGCTTCCTAAATCAGCAACATGTGATTGTTGTGATGTAATGAAAAGACATCACAGATAGTAGATATATGCTATTGCTGGAATTTGAAATGAATATTCTAGTACATATATAAAAATATTAAAAACTTAACATGTAAAAGTGCTCATGCAATGAAATGTGGTATAATTATTTTACAATAGTGCTGAAAAATAGTATTCCTTTTACAGATTTTATCTGTTGTTCTGAAATGGGTAAGCAATGAATGAAGTAAGTTTTTAACCCTTACAGGACAGGAAGCATCAATAGATGTTTGATTCAAGTAGTCACAGGGAGCTGGGGAGCATTAATAGATGCAAAGCTTCTCCCTCTTACAATTCAAATTTGCAGTGGTGAAAAGTGGTTGCTATGAGTTGCCATATATATTACATGTTCACCAAGAGTGTAAAATTCTCAAGGTTAGCCACATTGGAGCCACACAAAGCAGTACTGGCCATAAAAGCTGCAGGCCTGCTGATACAGCACTGCCTGCCACCTTGGGGATTTGTTCTCCTGTCTATAAGAGACTTATTATCTCCTCTTCTGTGAAAAAATAGAGAAAATAGATACTAGAAGTGATGTACAACAAACTTTGAAGTGATGGTGGCGGCGATAGAAGCCCACTTTTCTCTGATTGGCCTGTTTTCATGCTACCCACCCAACACGTTGAAATCTCCATATGCCATTCTGAAACTTCCAGCGGGTAAATGGATGTTAATATGTTATTTTATATATTTTATTTTAATTTTTTTTTTAACAATGTGGGGTTTTTACAGGATTTTATGGGCTAAAGGAGACCACCTAATGGAAACCTCCTATCTGAAAGCCCACCCACTTGTGAACTGTTATCCCGAGTGGATGCCCAATCTCCACTCAGACCGTGGCCAGTATTTGAATCTGTGTGCTCAGGCACCCCGAGGCCCGCAAAGCACAAGCAGCTCCACTGTACCATGGTGGCCCCCGATTTGGATGCATAAAACTATATTTTAGCAAGATGAAAGTCTTACAGGATTTTTTTTATTGTTTCAAATATGCCTGCCCCATAGATATATGTACGGAAAACTATGCCCATCCTTTAAGGGTTAATACACCTGAAAGGAATATCAGGAAATTGTGTGCCAATTTCATGATAAAGATAAATATGTTAAAACCTGGCAGGTGGCAACACTACAAAGAAATTTCCTTTAATGTTAGCAAATATTTCCCAAAGGAGAGAGAGAGAGAGAGAGAGAGAGAGAGAGAGAGAGAGAGAGAGAGAGAGAGAGAGAGAGAGAGAGAGAGAGAGAGAGAGAGAGAATGAGATGGGGAGGGGTCAACTATCAAGTTCTCATTTACCAATCAGAGGAAAGGAAATGCAGCAATGCTGTAGGCAGGGGAATACTCTCTCTGACCCCTCTGTACCATAGTGGAATCATTCATCTTATTTTGCCTGAATATACCCCCGAGCAGGAACAAAACATTGCAATCAAACGACCTACTTTTGGAAAACTTCTCAGGGCCACGGGTGCCGCTAAAAAGAATAGATTAAGCAAATAAAAAAGATGCTGCGGAAGCTGAACAATGTAGAAATTGCCTATAGATTCAGCCTTATGCACCTAAAGAGAATTAATTTCTTCTGTGGCTTCACCAATATAAAATTTCTCATCATGAGGTTGATTGTGCAACTAAGGAGTGACAATTTTTGTGGTATATTTTGGTATTTCAATGCAGAGTAATTCAACTTCATGGCTTTCACAAGGGTTCAGATTGCTGTTGGATTTTGGGTCCAGACATTTTGTTTTGGAATATTGCCTGAGGTTTGTCCTACTCACAGCATCTTAAAATCATTCTTGTTTTTCAGGCAAACGGCATCAAGATTGGACCTCAGCACTCTCCAGGTGGTGCAGGCCTCACCAGCAACCAAGGAGCAGCAGGCGGGCAAGGTGGAGGTTGCTGCTAATCACTTTCCCCATGCTGCTGAGAGGTGGAAGGTGTGGCTGGCCAGAGAAAGCTGAAGGGGTGGATGGGTGGCTTGCTGTGGTCAGTGGTCTGGAGGTCTCCCACTGTGTGGATATATAGATTACAGAAGCTGCTCTGCTCCACCTTATCAGCTCCCTTGGCAACTATATCAGTCTAGTGATGCAGAGAGTGCGCCCCTACCTGAGACACGGTGGAGGGAGTAAGGGCAGGGTGTGATGACTCCAGGTCTGTTGCAACAGCTCAAAATTTTTTGCTGTAGGGATGTGGTGGAATTTATGGATTTTTTTTCTATTTTCGTATAGCTCATTTGCTGTCAGAAATATAGGATTATATGTAGAGATGTGTATATTGATGTATATTTTGATTGAAGTGAGTGTGTTTGATTCTTATTGATTTTTTTGTTATTGAATGCAGATATTTTAATGATATAATATTTAACATTAGATTTTAGATCTGCTGATGCTTAGGAAACTGCATATATAAGTTACTTTTGGACCACTGTCACCCTCTCAACACAGCACAGGAAGCAACATTGTCCACACCAGAGGCTGACCAGTTGCATGTGTATACAACCACCCAAGTGTGACAAAACAAGGTCATCAAAAGTGGGAGTAAAATTACCCTTGAAATATTTTTTTATACATGGAGTCATATGTAAAGAGATATTAGTTCTTCCACATGCTTCACTCTGGTTTATCTTTATACTTGCTTTATCTTTACCTTGCCAGCAATTAGCTAATGTATAGTCACTTCCCTTAGTATGTCGAGGCTCCCACAGTAGTGACTCCTGCATGTGTGGCCCAGCAGCTTGTTAACTTGTGCCCCTTGTAGCTCCCACACTGGGCAGTTCAACTGACACTCACACAGCAGCACTTACCCAGTGCTGCTCCATGGAAATATGTATGTTTCCATTATTACTGTCCTTGGATGAATTTTCTACATTTAATCCCATTTTTTACTTGAGTTGTGACAAGGCTTTGTTAAAGACTAGGATTTTGTTCCTCCTTCGTGGGAGTATGTTGCACTGATAGGAACTGCTCGTCAGGACTGTCTTGTACGGCAACAGGTGTGTGTGTGTGTGTGTGTGTGTGTGTGTGTGTGTGTGTGTGTGTGTGTGTGTGTGTGTGTGTGTGTTTTTGGTTAGTAGGTGTGCTTGTTTGATATATATATATATATATATATATATATATATATATATAGATACTATATATATATATATATATATATACATGCATACATATATATATATACACTAATACTATAATATTATAATATTATAGTAAATTAAGAGCTAAGTAAAAGTAGTTAAAGACAAAAGTGTGTGTGTGTGTGTGTGTGTGTGTGTGTGTGTGTGTGTGTGTGTTGACCAGATAATCATGGCAGTAACTTCCCCTGCTGTCTGGTGATTAAGAGACCTTAGTGTTGATGGATGGATCACACAGCATTGAAAAAAAATCATATATATGATGTATAATCTATGTATTATCTTCCATCAGATGATTACATTATTATACATCATACTAAGCTAAAGAAAAGAAGCATTGAAATAATAGTTATTAGCTACAGTGGTGACTTGATCTCATGATCTTAGTCATATGATGTAACTGTAACCAATCCACTGCTCAACTGAACAACAGTGGCTGGCTGTGGTCTGTACTTAGTAGTAATTCATACACAGGAATTTGATGTGCTTTGGTATCATCCTAACTTAGATTGACTGTATGAATATTCCACAGCATATAACTTTTGTAAGTGATCAGGTATAGCATCATTGTGGTGTTGGAGGGGAGCATTTTTTGACACGGCTTGTGAGGGGTTTTGCAGTGTGATACAGTGTGTTAATGCGTGAATGTGTGCACATATTTTCTTGATTGCTGGCTTTAGATTATGAATTGAAAAGGCACAGTTGGCAACCCAAATCATGTACACAAGTCAACCAAAGACAGTGTCTGGTAACTACACTATAGTTGTACATAATATTGATTTTCTAATAATTAAATATAAACTCGTTCTGTCAGGACTGAGAGGCGACCACAATCAAAACTCACACCCGCATTACGAGTTGCTGTTTATTATTAGGAGAAAAGAGTTTACACAGGAATAGTTATCAGATGTCTGCATGGTTGTTAGATACGTACTTGAACTTGTGGAGCCAACTACACATGATGCTTTAAAGGTAACGTAAAATTAATCTTATGGCCAGTAATGGAGTTCATCACATACCTAATCTTTTTATTGGTGGTATCAAACATTCCCAGGACCAGCACCCTCATTTAGTTTTCCTTGTACACAAGGTTTTCTTTGCAAGTAATCCTCTCTCCTGTGGAAGAAATTTATAATGAAATTTATTTCTTATTCCTAGATTGTATTTAAAATATTTTCTTCTCTTTGAATTTATATTGATATTTCATTGAGCTGCTTATGTATTTATTTAAATATTTGAACAAAGTGTGTGAATGTGGTGGGTTTTTGCTATCTTAGTAAAGTAACAGGTAGGTTGGGCCTTTTGTAATTCAACTTCCCTTTGCCTAACCTCTATTTGAACCATGAACCACACCAAAGACAACTATAGGCGCAGTTTTTACGTGGTAGATGAGAAATTTGTTAGATCTGCAGATAGTCTTGATGGCCTTCAATGGAATATCTTAAACATTATACATTTAATATAGTATATTGAAAAATATGTAATTGATATATTGATGATATCCACGTAGGAGGCTTATATATTTTCTCACCACAGCCCTTGAGGACCAGCAAGAGACTGACCCTTGAGTGTGATGGTATGAAATTTCCAACTTCTCACAACAGACTTGTCTTGCATTAAGCTAAGCACTCTGTGGCATTATAGAGCCATTTCAGCACTTTGCCAGATACTATCATGTCAAAAGCTGTCAGGTGAAGTGTAGGTTAAGAAAGGCATTCTTCCTAAGAGTGTTCAGTAGGAGAGATAACTACACTAAAGGTTTGAACAATTTTGCAGGGTATTTTGACTTTGCCAGTCAGTATGAGACATAGAGCAGCAGTTGTCATGTTGAACCTGGGTTGAGGAAGTATGTGCTCCATGCCCCTCTGTGTCCAGCTCCTCGCAGGGCAGTCTCAATGAGAAGCCTCACACTTGCCCTTCCTTGATCTGGTATCACAGTTGGCTGCAGTTGTGTATGACTTTATGTTATTAAACTGTATGAAATTAAGCAGTGTGTGTTTGCCTTAATGCCTATATTAAATATTTCAAATGAAAGTGGAGTTTAGTAAGGCAGTCCTTATTAAGGACTGCTTGTTGATTGTGAGAAGTTGGCTTGGTTTCAAGTGAAGATTTTGGTGCTCACTAAGCATTGAGGATCCATATCTTACCCTATATCTATAGCCTCTATTTTATCTCACCTTCTCTATTAATCAGTTTTTTTTTTTTTTTTTTTTTCCGTAGCTTTGTCCGTTTCTCTCTTTCTTATTCACCCTTAACATTACCATAGTGCCAAATGACTTTCACTGTTTGGTGCTCTCTTGCTTTCCATTAATGTGGGAGTTCTAGAGAAAAGGGAAACTTTATTTTGTCTTCCTGAAGTGTATCTTCTGGTTACCGTTGTCTTGGGTAATCTCTTTGCTTCATATCAAAAGGAATCATATTTCTCCCTTTATATTGATATTTCAAAATATAAGGTATCTTCTGAATCAGGTTTTCAATTAGGCATAACGTTCTTAGCCCGTCTTATTCCCTTCTGCCTCTGAAGATCTGTCAGTTGGACTGTGCTTTCACCTTTCTTGTTAATGGGGATCATTGCACCTGCATGGTTGCTTCTGTTATTGGTACAATATGTTTCTCCTCATGCTAAATGCTAATCAATATCAGATTTTTGAAAATGATGAATTCCATGAATTCTTTTTCTTTCTTATTGTTTAATATTCTACGTCCAGTTGGGAAACTAAGATCCATTTTCACCACTTCTCGCTTTCTTGCTTTGATGTATGTACATTGCATTATATACGTATGAATGTATGTATTTTCCTTTCACTTCCCCTCACTAATACTGACTACCATTAGTTACTCTGCCATGGTCCTTCCTGATTCACTCTATGTTCCTCAAATAACTTCTCAGTATTCATGACAATATTTTCTCTATAGATTTGTCTTCAATGCATATGCACTATGGTCTGTAACTTACTTGGTGGAATACAGTACGTTTCTAAAACTCCTTCAAAATCTCAAATTTAATAACACTGTGGATATAGAAATGTAAGGAACATTATATTCAGGTTACCAACGATCCAGTGAAAAGAAAGAACTCAACCTTGGAACTAACAAGAAAATTTATACAGTGAACATAGGGCAAAGGAAAAAGAAATACAACGAAATTAATATGGAGAAAACATTTGCGTATAAAATCAACTATTCACAGGTCATGATAAATCCATTGAAAAGAACCGTCGGCAAGTTATCAGCCATCACTCATCATCAGCAACAGACAGCAGGGAAACTATTGCGCGGAGTGAGGGTGGTTACTTATTAATGTGTTCACGAGTGTGTTTTTGTTCTTTGTCCTTATTTTTGTGTGGCGGGTAACATATGGACAAAAGGTATGTGGAGGTGGTTTGCTATGTGCTATTTATTCTATTTCTATGGAGAGAGAAACGAGGAAAGGCAAATGATGATGTAATGGATTGCCCATATCCCACACACCGTAAACACACACACACACACACACACACACTACTCTCTCTCTCTCTCTCTCTCTCTCTCTCTCTCTCTCTCTCTCTCTCTCTCTCTCTCTCTCTCTCTCTCTCTCTCTCTCTCTCTCACATGGGTTAAAGCAAAGAAAAAAAGTATAGGTGTTCTTATAAACTCTGTACTCTAATTTGGCCACTTCTGTGTTTGCGCCGTTTGACAGGTGACCGTCCACTGTTGCCACGTCTCACATTTCACCGAGCCCGTTCTCCCAAGAAGTACTTACGTTATGATTGTATTACTGCCTTCTACTGGCTGTGAAGTTGGCCAGGTGGCGCCCCTGCAGCAGCCCCGTCCATAGCGAGACTGTGTGTGTGTGAGGGCCAGTGAAGTAATAATGTGCACGCAATTCCGGGTTCATATGCCACGTTTAGGATAAGGGAAATCTTTATACTGAAAACACCTTTTGATTTTTACCCCAACGGTGATATGGAACAAAATTTGGAATGATTTCGGTAAATCTTCACAATATGTCCGCATCCCTCCACCACCCACCACCCCCTCCCCCCTGAACAAGCTTATGGGCACGTTGGGAATCAGGGGTTTGGATGGGTGACACAAAATTACTACAATCTAATGCAATTTTACATTACATTACGATATATTTTTTGTATATATTTCTTTCTTTCTTTATGTTTTTATTATTATTATTATTTTTTTTTTTAGCCTAACTTAACCTAACCTAACCACCGGATCTGCCCCCCCGCCCCGCTAGCACATAACTTAGCCTAATGCAATGTATCCTAACCTAAGGAAACGCCTAAAAATGACACCATCATTTCTTACCAGTGAGGTGAAGGACATGGTTGTGGTAGAGGCGGGGTGAAGAAAAGCAGGGCGATGGAGGCAGGAAAAGTTTTGCGGTTTCGATAATGAAAACATGGAAATTTTTCTTTACCTCCACATAACTCATCGTCTACATGGCTGTGGCAAGGTAACCCACGTAGCGTTCTTTTCAACGGCCGAATATGGACACTTCTCTCTTCACCTCCACCCATTGGCGTTCAGTGTTGTTGGTGTGTCCTGCAGTAACCAGATCGACTAAGTTGTAAGAACAGTAATTGTTCACTGTGAGGTGTTCGAAACCCTCACTTTCTAAACAGCTGTAGGCTTCCCGGCAGTCACTGATGATGGTGTTACCTGGCAAAATGCGGTCTTTTATGATCGTAAGAAAAGTGTCTCTGTTTGGATTTTTGACAGGCACTACAAAAAATGAGTGAGTGTTCCTGGAAAAACCAGCAAACACCCATTGCCCTTTAATGATTCTTCCTACGCTATATTTTCTTTTTCCAAATTTGGACTCATCTGTTTCTATAATTTCACCAGGACCGCCAATTTTCTGCTTGTTTATTGCACTAAGCAACTAATACCTTATGTACAAAACTTGCCCAGTCACACACAGTTTTGTTTCCAATATCGTCTTTAGCTGCTTTACACGAGAAGTCTGGAAGGAGTAAATTCACAAAGCGCATATTTGTAGGAATATCGACATGGCTCTTTTCTAGCCTAGTGTCTTTGTACACGGTTTCTACAAAATTGCGTTTTAGTTTTTCCTTTTTTAGGCACGATGTAGATTCAATCGGCATTCCTTCCCACACTTAATTAATACATAGCTTTTTCTCGGGAAGAAGTCCATGTTCCATCAGAAGCTTCACCCAAGCTTCACAGTCCTCATTATAAGTTGCCACAAAATCCCCTTAGGACAAATAAGAGCCTTCACAGACTCTTGATAGATCTTGTAAACGTCCTTCTTCTATGCCTGCCATGCTAATAAATGACAGTGAACCTACACCAGAAAGGTTGACATGCCCCGAAAAAACAAAAGAAAACTGTGACTGAAATAACTTGTAAAGTTGATATTGGTCGCTCCGTGACCGGAGTCATATGAGTGTACGCTTGATTGGTGGAACAGTTCTATTGATGCCATGACATCCCGATATCCTGCTTCCCTCAAATCCCAATTATAAAACAAAAGAATAATTTCGGTGTTTGCTCTTGCCTGGTGCACAGTTCGCTGAACTTGGAAAATGTTGAATTTCCGCCACATTTCCTACCGCTATTACAGACGAACACTTACACGTGCTGGGAAATTCCTCTCGTTTACGACAAGGGCACTGACCCTTCTACATGATACGTGATTAGCGAACTTGTATCTATCACGGACGTATTATAAATTTTAACGATGATTTTGAAAGTAATTTCAGAATACAAAGGTTTAGGTAGAAACAAAGAGAAAGAAAGAAAGACGGACAGATAGGCTAAGGAGGTGGAGTGAGTGGAGAAAGTGGGTGAATCTGGCAAGCTCAGGGTCACATAAAAGCTGCCAGTTTAGATGCAGCGATTGTAATGTTTTGTTTATCGACGTTACTGTAGCGCAGTAATCACTTGCCCGCTGGTTTGGTGATTGATGAAGCAGGCCGCGCAGTGTTGCCAGATTAGATTTTCTGGTGGCACTTGACGAGACTTCAATTTGCTCAAGCGTGAATGAACACTAAATATTTCATGGTAAACCTTCCGTCAGGTATAAGTGAAGTGAGTATTTCTGCGCTAGATATTGTGAAGAGGTCTTGAATTAGCGCCAAAAGCGACAAATTGCTGATTGCTGGTGTACGGTGTATTTGCGAAATGAAATACACAACGCGCCTGCCCTGCCCCTGTAATGACAATGTTCATATACAAACAGGGTTGGCTTCATTATCGATTCAAGTTATAAGGAAAAACAAAAGTGTTGACGGGCAAAATGAACCAGGCATTAGTTCCTGTATCTGTACTATTGGTAAAGGAGCAGGAAAACCATAATGGTCAGCATGCTACTACCATTTGGTGGTGACAGGCTTAACAACGTAAGCACCATTCACTATATTTAGATGCCAAGTAAACAGTACATAACCACAGTTCACCTTAGAAAACAATAAGCCTTTATGTATGCTGTGTTCTTAGTTATTGTTCGTTATAAGTTACATTACTGTTCATTATGGAGGGCAACATATAAGTAACTATTGTGTACTATCAAAAATTTCATGTGTCCAGCTTTTCCTTCAACAAATCATCTAGCCTACTGCCAAAGGTACATCCTTGCCTGACACAAGGGTGTACCTTTGACAGTGGATGTTAATTGGCAAGCTTATGGATGATAAAAGTACTTAAAAAATATGTAGCCCCGAAAAAAAATATAATAATAGTAATGATAATAGTTGTAGTGGTAATAATGATAACAAGGATGATGATGATAATAAAGATGATAATCATAATGATTATAATGATAATACTAATGACAACAACAACAACAACAACAACAATAATAATAATAATAATAATAATAATAATAATAATAATAATAATAATAATAATATATAATAATAATAATAATAATAATAATAATAATAATAATAATAATAATAATAATAATAATTAATAATAATAATAATAATAATAATAATAATAATA
>CM035181.1:26296087-26309133 GCA_020233015.1 Callinectes sapidus
TCTCTCTCTCTCTCTCTCTCGCGCTCTCTCTCGCTCTCTCTCTCTCTCTCTCTCTCTCTCTCGACCTCTCTCTCTCTCTCTCTCTCTCTCTCTCTCTCTCTCTCTCTCTCTCTCTCTCTCTCTCTCTCTCTCTCTCTCTCTCTCTCTCTCTCTCTGTATGTGAAGCTGATATTACTACAGTCAATGATACTACTACTACTACTACTACTACTACTGCCTCCCTCCATTTTCACTGGATCCACATACATTCTTTCAGGTCTTAATTTCTCCTGCTGGGTATGTCCATCTCCATTACTCGTACCTTTCTCCCCAGTCTCCATTTGGTCCTCATGTCCCCGTTTCACATAACTAATCCTCAGTCTCGCTTCTGGGTCGCCCTCACACTGACGTACATGCGTTGTGCCTCTGATGTCATCGTTCTTCATTTCGTCCAGCTTTGTGATTACTGTGGAATAGGAGCAGTTCTTCACAGTTATTTACAATTCTGCCCTTTTTTTGTCATTTTTTCCCACACTGTATCACATGGCTGGCCTCACTTCCGTTTTGCATATCATGCCGCTTTGTGTATGCTATGCGAGATTGCTGTGTTCTTATCGGAGAGAAAGGTGAGTGAGGTGAAGTAGACCACGACTTGAAAAAAAAAAAAAAAAAAAAAATCAACGATACCCAGAAATAGATAATCATTTCCTCGAAATTAGGAGATGAAAATTATTTTCGTAATAAAAAGAAAATAATCGGGATCTGAACAACATCCCTCAACTCAAACAGTTACTCGTCTTGAAAATGTTCTGGTATCCCCAAACTTGTGTAACTAGACTCGTGAATGCAACACGTATTCTCTGCGGACCGGATACCGCAGCGTTTTATTTTTTTCCCTGCCTCTCAACAATAATTTTTGACGTGAATAGTCAAGCTCCCAGTGCGTAGGAATACATAGAGAGACCTGCAGTAACTGTTGGTAGTCATGAAGGTTGATTGCTTGTCATGAATATGTGTACTGTGGGGGGGGTATTTTTTTTTTTTGTTATCTATTTCAATTTAGTATTCTTTGATGCGCAACACTGAGGTTTGTTCGATTGATTTATGCATTTAATCTGATTTATTTATTTATTCTTTTTTTGAGAGAGCGGACATGCATGTATTAATGGTTGCATTCAGAGGAACCAACGCGTAGAAAAAAGAGAGAGAGAGAGAAAAAAAGATAAATAAATATTTCTGGTTTCATTCTATTTTGATGTGAAGGTATTGGCTAGAGGGGGAGAAATGTATCAATGAAATAAAGGACAGTGGAAGAGGGGGGAATAAAAAAGAAAGAAAGAAAAAAAAAGGGTTTGCAGTGTTTCCGTGCCGCGCAGAAATACAATAGCAGTTTAAAAAAAACAGGAATGACCAGCTGTATCTTGATTTTTTTATTTATTTATTAGTCATTTGTTCATGTTGCTGAATAGGGGAATTTTTCTTAAAGGAAAGTGTTTATACAAAAATTTGTTGAAAAATTCTAGAAAAAAACGTCAAATTTGTAAAGGAAGTCTTGATTGAAATGTTTATACGAAAATGTGTTGAAAAATTCTAGTATAAAAAATAATAAAAAAGTGTGTTGAAATGTTTTTGGAAATTCATGAAACATCTTATTGTTAAATCCTATACTTTACTAAAAAATTCCGGTAAATCATCGAAAAGAGAGAAAAACAACATTCAAATCTACAAAACGAATAAATGAATTGCTACAGCGGTACAGGAATGCCTGATCGATATTGCCTACAAGTATGAGTGTATTTGTTGCCAGGTTGTGTGATGACCTGCAGTGAAACAATAGTGCTTTTTGAATCGAAATATGGCGGTATTGTTCTTTGTTTGTCGGATCTATAAGGGGACTGGCTCATTGGTGGGCTTTTTTATTATCTTTATTCCCCGTGGCTAGCTTCCCCCTTCGTACATAAAAAAATAAGTCTTCTGTATCATGTAGGGTGGTGGAGGGGCGTAATGGTACGTACAGTATGTATGGTATACGCCACAGTCAACCTTACCCCCTTGTCGCTTATGTTAGCCATACACTCTCTGTATATATTTTCATTTCTAATCCTTTGTTTCGCATCTTAGATTTATTGTGAATATTATTGCCATTCATTATTTATGGAGGACGAGTAAGACCACCTATCACGGAATACATCTCGCCACATTATCACAGTCGGATACTTGACGCAGACAGCGAGGACGCATTATTTTTGACTGATATACACTTTTGTTGGCAGTCTTCTGTTTTCGTGATGGTCTTGAATATTGTGACTCTTGTTGCTATTTATCACTTCTGAAGCACGATGACACGCTGTGATGGCGACAACAAGGATCAGCACAATAGAAAAACAATTAAAATCACCGATTTGTAAACTTGTAGTACATCAGGCAAGCAGGTCTTGGCTTACACACTCGCAAAGACTCACACTAGTGTTTTGATTCAGCTTTCAGTGTAGGCCTACATACCAAGAGCCTACATAGCGTACACACGCCGAGTCTGTTGGCCGCTAGGGGTGGCATAGGTTCTAACCCTAACAGTGGGCTGAGCATCTTTGAGATTTTTCGGCTGACAAAGGGGGCTCTTGGTGGATTAAACACACACACACACACACACACACACACACACACACACACACACACACACACACACACACACACACACACACACACACACTGGACAACGCTAATTACATTTTGGCAGTCTTATTCTTAATTGTTGACACGTCCCTTTAATTAGTATGGCAACATTTTCTGTTGATTAAAACAGGGCTGAGAAGTGAAGAGATGGTTAGAAGAATCTTCTTTCCCACTCACCCTTCTCTCCTCCTCTCCTCCTTAATTGACGGGCAAACTTGCTGCTTTCTCTTGAACTAATCATACATTTAATGAATTCAGAAACTCGGAAACCCTCTCTCGGATTGTTTGTCTACAACCTGGATTGTTCCGAAAGAAGAGCACTAAGGCAATTCTTGAGCTAAATTGGTCACTATTTTTGACTCTGATATTTGGGGAGAGGGACAAGCTGAATTCCTTTTCCATCATAATTTGTTTTGGTTTGGTTAACCTTCCTGACATGGAAACATGCAGTAAAATGAATAAATGGAAATAGAAGAATAAAAATGGTAGTTGGGTTCATTAGGACGAAAATGTAAGTTTAGAGGGGACAAGGAAAGTGAAGAGAGAGACGGAGGTAGAAATCTTAAGAGAAATGTGCATTAGTGTGTGTATAGATTGTTCTTGTGTTCTGTATGTGCATTTGAGAAGGCAGTGTGTATGTATGTGTGTGTGTGTGTGTGTGTGTGTGTGTGTGTGTGTGTGAGAGAGAGAGAGAGAGAGAGAGAGAGAGAGAGAGAGAGAGAGAGAGAGAGAGAGAGAGAGAGAGAGAGAGAGTAACTGCAGTGTCGCCAAACTCCTACCAACATTCTTTTTGACGTAGCATACACCTTTGACTGTTAGCGTACATGTGTGGCGTGCTTATCTTTAACAATGCTATGCGATTTTACTGTGCTGGAATAAAACAGTAAACTCACTAAAAATGATCAATAAATAAATGTCACATCCTGCCCCCTAAAGACACAAAATAACATGCCCTAAACTATACATACATTCTTCATCAAATAAAACTATATAAAAAGAAATAAAAATGATGAGAGAGAAAAAAACTTCCAACTTTCTATTGGACTTTTTAGGGAGCGGCATTCAATATTTTTCTAACGTCTTTTATTTTGGCTTTGGCTGCACTACCTCAGTTCTTACATGAAAAAGAATTGCCTTCTCAGCCCAGTTGTTGATAGTGGAAGCTACGGGAAACCTACTTTAAATCTGCATCACACAATTTTGGTAAGAATGAGAAGGAACCAAAATCAGAAAACTTATTGCTTTCCAGGGGTGCTTTTTCAATGGATATTTATTAAATGGATCCTTTTTTCTGCGTTTTAGTACCTATTGGTCAGAGACATGAAGGGAAGTGATAGCATTATTCACATTCTGTACTATCCACATACTGAGCACAACGGTAATCAAAGGCACTTGATATTAGCAAGAATGTTATGATATTATAATGCAAGTGTTGAATTCTAGCAGCGGTTTGTCTTACTGTCTGAGAGAAGCGAAATATATAATCGTGATGCGCGTGGAACGATATTCAACCCTTTCACTGCTATTTGCTCCATCTTTCCTTGATAACTGATCACTCTACGACATCTTTAATTGTTCCATAGTTACCAGCAGTCTTTGAAATGGGTAGAAATTGCAAACTATACTCTTCTTCGTGCATTCCTTTCTCGCAGATGCTAATAAAGATCTCGTGCATTGCTAATGATATTGTTAATTGTCTTGTATCACAGTGGAACAATAAAATACTGGTTCAGAATAACGGCATGGTAAATTCTCAGCATCACAGTGTGGGGAAAACATGCAGAGGTCCGGTACATTACATGCGTTGCGTTGCTTTTATGAAGGAAAAAAAATGTTGTGTTACATCTCGTGGAAAAATCAGAAAAGGGAAAACCAGCTTAATGTAGGTAATTATTGGGTTGATGAGAGAGAGAGAGAGAGAGAGAGAGAGAGAGAGAGAGAGAGAGAGAGAGAGAGAGAGAGAGAGAGAGAGAGATATGCTGTGATAATTATATTATGACCATAAATGATTATCGTCACTTGCAAGATTGACAGCAGGATAGCATAACAGGCAGCACACGTTTGTAAGTGTTTGTATGAGAGCACTGGTCAGTCAATCAGTGGACGAGCGCCATGTGAGTCCCTCTTCTCCATGAACTAATATTTGGGATTTGCATTTATATCATGAATAATCGCATTGGTAATAAACTAATGCAATTTTGTGCAACGGCCAGTATAGTGTGATTCATTATTGAAATCATACTAATCATCGACTATAAACTGCCACCGTCCTGGATGTTTTATGGTGCCAAGTGTTAAATACGACTTGCGTCCATTGTAATTAATATATTTCCACGCCATATACATTTCTCTCATCATTACGCTAGTCATGCATTGGCGCCATGTACGAGTTTCCCTGCCTGTTTTTTTTTACTTCCCATTGCATCATCCTCTGCATCTCTAATAATTTGTAGTTCTACCGTCTGACATTTTCTCCCTCTCAATCTTCATCATTTCAACTGGTTTTCTTCATATCCCTCGCCTCTTTAATAAATGGTCACAAGGATGCGTCGACGAGGTTAATTAGCCCCTTCCCTGCTATCCGGTCCCTATTCTTTTCTCACAAACCATTCTGACACTCTTCCTTTCTTTCAAGATTTGTCTGTAAACATTTTTCATTCCATGCATATCACCTTTTATGCAGTGACCTAAGGGGACAGTTGACAGAGACCCTTTGCAAATTCTTTTATTGTCATTATACTTTCCATTACAAACCACTCAGACCGATTTCCCTTCGTTCCACGCCAACCTTTGAACATCTCCACCAGATAGACAGTACCTCTTATATTGTGATAACAGGGAATAGGCGACAACGAGGTGCTTTGTTTAACTGTCCCACTGGTATTTGTACTCACTTTCATCACAAACCGGTCTTGACACATTTCCTTTCGTTTATTGGCTAGATATTCAAACACATATTCTTTTCAGTTTTCTTTTATGTAGATTCTCGTAAAAATCGTATTGCACATCAAGATGAAAGGAAGAGGAAAAATGTTCACTGTTGGTATTATGTATGAAGTAAAGCGTGAAGCAGGAACTCGCATTCAGCAGAGGAAGAGAATGAACAACAGGGGAACCTCCATATGCCACATTTCCAGGAAAGTCTCGAATGATGTGAGATAGGATTATAAAATTTGCTGCCAGTATCTCGTAGTGGTTATCCAGTTACGTGAATGCAGCAGTAATTGAAATATTGTTTTACTGCAATGCATACTTATGCTTTATTTGTGTTTTTTAAACAGTGAGGGTCATAGCCGAGCACTTCATTTTATTTGGTTTCAGTGTCACTAATACGAACAGATGCCGGCAGGAAATGTTGTGCATTTACATTGATGAAGCATTGTTTTGCATTCGCTGCTGATGTGTGTTGATTGAATATACTTTCATTCCTCAAAGCCTGACGTCAGTGAGTTGCGTGGAATGAGAGGAAATATTTTGCTAGGTACCACATTGCCATTATTATAACACGCCGTTGTTTGATTCATTGAAGGCTGCTAGCATGATTATTTTGAGGAGTAACACCACATGGGAATTACTGACATACTGTAATTGGACGTGTGAATGTGTCATAAAATGTTACGTGCGTGATATCTTCATCAGGGGAGTTTTGTTTCGTTATATTACTATTTTTTTTCCGAGACTAAAGATCTTTTCGTAATGAAGCTTCATTCAATACATTGAGAGAGTTTTAAATTTGGTTCCACTAAGTAAGACGTTTAAAAAAAAGTTAACATTTTGCTTCAATACTTAATCGCCATGGTCATCTGTCACCAGCCTGCCCTCATGTTACCTTTGTCCTATCTGACATACGGAAGCGGCTGCAGTGTTAACAAGAAGAGTTCAAAACAAAATTCTGATATGTGTGTTTTCCTCCACAGATGTTGTGAGAGCAGGTGCTGGCCAGTCCAGAGGAGGGATCCAATGTGCACGTGGGGAAGAAGGTAAGAACACTTGTGCTTCTTAGTTTGTGAGGTTAAAGGCTGCGTGAGGCACGGTGGAGAGAGGAAGTGGACGCGAAACGATACGTGATTGTTGAGGACACTTTAACGAAAAAGAAAAGTGAATTACTGCATTACCGTTGTATGTGTTTTGGAACTAAAATTCGCTGAACTAAGCTGATTTTTTTACTTCATCTTTGTCTATACCACTTCAAATTTCAGCGCAGATTTATCACGTTTTGTGCTCCGCGATACAAACCGATTTTTCGACCTCAGAAGATGGTTCACACACACAACTGTACTATCACACGAGAAGACGGCTAGGCAAGATAATGATAAAAGTGATTTCGTTATTGATAAGATTTAAGAGTCACAACCCTATTGGATTTGGTGCTCTTGTTGCTGCATACCCACTTGAAAGGCTGGACTACCATCACGCGTCTGAACTCGTCCTTGCTGGACCATATGGAAAGAAAGAGCTTCTGTCAGCGATTAGTGACTGGTAGGGAGTCAAGCCTGGATGATCGCGACAACCTGACAGAAAGGGTACTAGTAGAGCTTCGTGACCCGTCAATGAGAGGCAAGATAACTGAATGGGAGCGTCTTGTGCTGACGTATGCGAAGTGAGGTGTGTCTGTCTAGTATGTGTGGCTTTATTCTCCAATGGCTTAAGTGAAACGTGCCCATTAAATAGTTTTTGTTTTAGGTATCACGTTGCGCCTGAACATTTCCCCGGCACAAGAAAAATAATCACGGGAATGGTTGGTGGAATTCTTCCCCGTGTGTGCGCCGCTGTTCATTGTTTTTGTCCTGCAATTTGAATGGGTCGGAAACGTGGCAGTTGTATATCAGGTTGTGTGTGTGTGTGTGTGTGTGTGTGTGTGTGTGTGTGTGTGTGTGTGTTGTGTGTGTGTGTGTGTGTGTGTGTGTGTGAATATTCATCATAATATAAGAAAGGTTAACAGGGCATAAAATAACTGCAAATCATCCTGAGCGCATTAAAAAAATCTTATTCCCAAACACGTCCGCGCCTTATCTTAAGTACATTCTGAAGGCTCTTGTTGAAGTGGCAGGACTCTTTAAGGATATTTTTATGGTTTTACTGATAGAATAGAAAGATTTCTATGTTGCTAAGAGGAGAAACACCGTTGATAAGCCGGCAAATAATCTACGTGACTTTTGAAAAAAATAGTGATTTTTGAAAACAGCCCTTAACATGTACTTGGTGTGTAGTGGAAGGTTGTCCGGCTGAAAATATTTCATATCGGTTGCTATTCAACATTGTATGCATGAATGAATACCGCGTTGTTATTATGTGAATGCAGTAAAGGAAGTAGACTATCGCTAAGAATTCATAGTATATGCTATAGCACTGACGGCAAAGCATTCCATGCAGATCTTCTTTCACTTCAAGTTTCTGTAAGACATTTCACAGTGCATTGCATGATATAGTTAAGAGACCAAAGGACATCTCGTCAGTCTTGTGTTGCTTTCATGGGCCACCAAGAGACGAGAAAAGCTACATGAGTGTGAAGGAAATATGCGAGTCAGCTGTTCTGTATATGACAACTCACTTTACACTTTGAGTGGAGAGATTATATCGTCTCCACTTGATGTGCCATTCCTTGCAAGCTTCTTTTCACTACGTAACATCTTAGCATTTTCCTCTTCATGTAATACTTACGTTCCCGCATGACTGCAGTGTGAATCTTTTAGTGTCACATTCTAAAATGTTTTTGCACCACAATCCAACTACATAGAAAATAAATAAATAGATAAATGAATACAGTAAAACTTGGTAAAGTGGCACGGGTTTTAAGGATGTTTATGTGGTTTTAGGGACAGATTGACAGGGTACCTACAGTATATGACTAACCAGATAAACATCACTGAGAATCGTGCTAATCATCTCTGTTGCCTCTAGAAATAGTCATGATTAGAGGGCAAAGCGTTTCAGAATACAAGATCTTGTCTTTAAAGATCTGTGCGTAGTTCAACATCTCCCTTTAAAACCTTTCTCTTGCGTTCCAGGGATCAGGTATTATTTATTACTGATCTGAAAGCATCCGTTAGTTCCCATTTCACCTAAGATGGTTTTCACAAATTGTTTTCAAGTCTGCATTTCGTGTACCAGCAAACCACATCTTCCTCCGTCAAGGCTGCAGTATTGATCCTGCCTCTCGCTGCCACCCGCGCCTACTCTCTGTGCGTTTAACCGTTTAATTACAACGGTCATCCCTTGTCAACACTCGACACAGGATGAGAATTAGATAAATACAAAGAAAGAAATGGAGGATGTTAATTATGGATTTTTTTTTACTACAGTACCGTTTAATCAGATTGTATTACGGAACTATTTTCAAAAGCTGTCAGTCATCGTGGGAAAAAAATCTTCAGCACTAGAAATATTTAAAGATTTCCTAATTTTGCTGTTGTCATTGTGTTTTCCTCCTGCCTCTTGTCAATACGTTACTTTTGAAACTGTGAATTTCCTCTACCTGCACGACGGTTCCTTGTATAACTCATCCGTTGTATCTGTCCCCTCCTCTTTTTTCCGCTGTTCGATTCTCTATTTTCTTTACTTCCCATTTTTTCCTCTCCTTTTCCGTCCATTGTCTAAAAACTGTCCCATTGATTCTCCCTCTGCTCATTCTTCATGCATGGTTCTCGTCCTCTTCTGGTCCTTGCTTCTTTGTACGCGTCTGGAGGCAGTTTTTCTTTCAACGAGTCCTTTCCAATGAGTCTTGTCAATTCCCCTCTTTCACCAGATAGTTTCCTTTCCTATGTTTCCTGTCCTTCGTTTTTCGTCCGTCCAGCTATTGCTCGTTCTGTTCATTCCCCCTACAGTGTTTTACTTCTTTTCTTTACGCATGTGCAGGTTGGTCAAAGGACGCGAAGAGCAAAAAAAGACGCTTAATTGGTACTTAAAAAATTTGCCACGCATTGTTATCTTCCTTCATGGCTCTTAATGTGTCATTCCTTTGTCTCTTTCATCTATTCTGTTTCCATAAACTAATATTTGAGTTACTGTTTCTCACTAATTGATATTGTTGCTTCGTTGAGATTCGCTGGGGACTAAATGTGTGTGTGTTCAAGGCTTTAACACACACACACACACACACACACACACACACACACACACACACACACACTCTCTCTCTCTCTCTCTCTCTCTCTCTCTCTCTCTCTCTCTCTCTAAGGATTTACCACCTATTTTTGCTCGCATCCTATTCTTAGAACATACCTCTGACCATTCTGGCTCAGTCTCAGTGTTTACTGATGGTTCTAAATCTGACACCGGTGTTGGGTTTGGTGAAGTGTTCCCTGAGTTCTGTCGGGGAGGTAGTCTCCCGGTGGTCGCTTGTTTTTACTGCTGAATTGTCTGCAATAATTCTGGCTTTACAAATTATTTTTACTTCTCCAGTTAATTATTTTACGATTTTTAGTAATTCTCGTAGTGCTCTCTCTGCTCTTGATTCTTATACTCCTTCTGGTAATCCCCTGGTCCTCTCCGCACTTTAGTGATTGTATCTCCTTTAGAACTGGGATTATCGTGTTGAGTTTTGCTGGGTTCCGGGACACGTCGGCGTGCCTGGCAATGAACTAGCTAATAGACTTGCATGGGAAGCGGCTATTAGGGCTGCTCTTCCTAGCCCTGTCCCGTGTACTGATGTACTCCCAACTATTCACGAGGCCATCATAGCTATTTGGCAGGAGCGGTGGAACGTTCATGGTGCTACCTCTAGAATGGGTGAATTTAATAGAACAGTGTCTCATCCTTGGAATTATACTAATGTCCAAGACCGTCGCTCGCAGACAGTCTTAGCTCGTCTGCGGATAAGCCACACTCGCCTCACCCACAGCTACCTGATGTCAGGAGATAATCGACCGTAATGCGATGACTGTCTAGTTCCTTTGACTGTACGGCACTTGCTGGTCGAGTGCCCAAGTTTGAGAGAACTCCGGCAACGCTTCCTTTTTAGATGTCGAGGTGCGGATGGGGTAAATATATACAATCTTTGTAGAGTGCTTGGGCCTGCGTGTCCTTCCCCAGGTTAGGACGTGTTACTATTTTTGAAGGAAGCTGGCCTCCTCTCTCTGTTATAAAGTTTTTACCAGTCCTTGCTTAATTTTACTCTTTTTACCTTTTAATGTTTTTATTTTATTTGTTTGAGTTATTTTTACCTGTTTTGTCGGATTTCACCCGTTCGGCACCGGCGCCATATGACCCTGGCTGTTGGGGCGCCTACTTCGAATCTCTCTCTCTCTCTCTCTCTCTCTCTCTCTCTCTCTCTCTCTCTCTCTCTCTCTCTCTCTCTCTCTCTCTCTCTCTCTCTCTCTCTCCCTCAAATTTCATTTCAAGTAAGTAGGAAACGGAAACACCAGTAGTATTTTGCTTATTGTATTTGTCTTTTCACTTCAATTCCGCTGTAGTCTGAAAAAAAGGAAAATTTCAAAACAGACTATATTTTTGTTTTCACGTTTGGTAGGAAACAAGGTCAAAAACATCTAGCTTTTTAAGATTAGTATTTCACGCCTATACTGTTAACTGTTTTAAGAAAAGCAAGCTGCTAAACAGATTATGTTTTTGTTTTCGCACTTAGAGAGAGAGAGAGAGAGAGAGAGAGAGAGAGAGAGAGAGAGAGAGAGAGAGAGAGAATGCCAAGTTCCCTGTAGAAAACTTAATATGAAATAGAGACGGATTAAGTTCCAAAAATGATCCGAAACGCCTCTCTTCAAAAGGTTCAGACAACAGAAGTGGGGCAATGCAGAGGCAAACCGAGTGTTGCTGCCGTCAATCATCGTCATTATTCAGTGTTCAGTGGCGCGAGGTTGGTATGAGATAAGTTTACTGGTGTTACCTCCCCCTCCCCCCACCCCGACCCTCACCCTCACCCTCACCCCCGCTAACCCACTTCCATGAATACATAGATCAAACTGGCTGGCGACTCCGCTACTTTTGTGGGTGAAGAGAAACATGCGGGCCTCCCCTCCCTTTTTCTTCTCTCTTTTTGGTACCCTTGGCCAGCCTTTCCCCTCATATTCAAAACAGAAAGGTGTCTCGTTTTTCATAGGAGTCATTTTTTTTAATTGCATATTTGTTTTGTACAAGTTTTAAGGGGACTGGGAAAGGGAAATCAAATCAATGAAAGAATAGATGAATAAAATATAAAAGAGGATGAACTTATACATAAATAGAATAAACAAAAGTAAATGATTAAATATATTCATGAATACACAAATTGAAATGAAGGAAGTACAACATTTGTTTTTTAATTCACAGATAGATATTTTATAGTCTTTGTACCGTGGTTCGGTTTGATTAGTACTCCTGTGGCATTGAGAAAAAAAAGAACTTCCTATTCCCGCCTTTAATTAACCCTGAGTCCATTGAAACGATTCCTGATTGCACGCTGAAACTTGGTAAATGATTGGTGTGACAGTGGAAGATTAAAAGAGCAACAACATGCAGTCAATACACGACAAAAAACAATTCATACAACAACACACAGTTAATACGTAACACACTCTTCAAGAAAGGTCAAAACAGAAGCCACGAAAGACCTGTAGATGTATTTTATTTTCAACTGATTTTTTTAAAGATTTTTTGTTGCATTTCTTACCTACGCTAATTATGGAGTTTCTTTCGAAATCGTATAATGAATGATTTCCTGTTTCGTGACCTGTAGATGTTTTTTTTTTTTTTTTTTGTTATTTCTTTCTTTTTTTTTTACTGATCTTTAACCCCTTCAGCACTGGAACGCATTTTCATATTTATTCTACTTATCATTTCTCGATTTTACAAAGCTTCAAAAAACTTATGTGAGGATTAAAATAGTACAGACTCCGGCCATTAATTCTGTGACCTTTATAGACTAATCCCAATGGAATCGTCTCATCTCACCTGAAACCTGTGGTAAAAATGTGTCCCAGTACTGAAGGGATTAAGAATGATTTATTATTCATTTCTTACCCACGCTATTCATGGAATTAATTTTAAAATCGTGTACTCGATGATTTCCTGCAACGTGAGGATTGAAGGATTCTTTTCATTTATAAGGATATAGTTTGGAGGTTAGAAAATAAGGAATACTGCAAGAAGGTTTACATGTGTGGAAGTCAAGAAATGTGATAGGTTGGAGCTAAAGGATTATGTTGTAATATTAATTTTAATGTACAGGTTTGGTTGTGGTCAATAATTTATCTATCTATCTAGCCATGTATCTACCTATCTATGCGAATTAAGATATCTAACAATTTTAAAGAATCATCCTCATTTATTATACTGATCTTTTTAAAACTCCTTATTGACTCGGTTCTTACAACCTGATTTATCTATTATCCTGTTTGAGTTTGAGTCATACACACACACACACACACGCACACACACACACACACACACACACACACACACAC
>CM035181.1:26319576-26339024 GCA_020233015.1 Callinectes sapidus
CTGTCTGCCTGTCTCTCTCTCTCTCTCTCTCTCTCTCTCTCTCTCTCTCTCTCTCTCTCTCTCTCTCTCGTCTCTCTCTCTCTCTCTCTCTCTCTCTCTCTCTCTCTCTCTCTCTCTCTCTCTCTCTCTCTCTCTCTCTCTCTCTCTCTCTCTCTCTCCATCAACACACACACACACACACACACACACACACACACACACACACACAAAGGTCGACTCTTGTAAGGCATCAAGAAATCTCATCTCAGAAATACTGGAAAGGTTTGATGATCAATTGTTGTTTCTATTTTCTCTTGTTTCTCTTGTTCCTTTTCCTTGTGCTTCGTGTTACTATTATTATTATTGTTGTTATTATTATTATTATTATTATTATTATTATTATTATTATTATTATTATTATTATTATTATTATTATTATTATTATTTATTTTTATTTATTTTTTGTAATTTCCGTTGCTTTTTCCTTTTTGTCGCTTTTTTTTTCTCTTCTCCGGTTAGTATTTTCTTCTCTCGTGTAGGTAAGAATTATAATGTGATGATACTTCCTTCCTCTTCCCCAGTATTGCTTTAGGCATCAGAGAGGGAGTTTGATTGCGTTTGCTCCTTTTGACTCGCTATTATTTTACTTTTCAGGTATTCTCTTCTTCCTCCTTGGAAAAAAATAATAAATGTGTCTTAGTGCAGCTTTTAGATGTTTCTCGTTTCATTTTACTGATGTACATGTGAACCAAGTTTTCCTATCCTTTTTCCTCATGGTTTCTTTATATATCTATTTTTTGTTCCTACCAATTTTCAGGTAAATGCAGAGCAAGTTCTTCAGATTTGCTCTTCTTACTTTCTCAAGACACAACTGAATGCATCTCTCACTTTCCTCTTCTTTCTTTGTCTATACTAGAGTGAATGATTTTTTTACTTTCGTCCTTATATATTTTTACCGTGCACTGGCAGAGGCAGCTTTTACTTTTTACTTTTTTTTCTTAGAACCAAGGAATGTACCTGTTATTTATTCTCTTATTTACTTGATGTACAAGTGAATGAATTTTTTACTCTTATCTTTTCTGGACACATGTTTGATGCAAAAAGTATTATTTGTCATAATCACGACGGTCACTTATTTCGCACTTCCCATCAAGTAACCCTGTTGAGTCTGTTGTTTTTAAGTTATAGTCACGGCATCGAAGGACGAGACTTGGATTTTCGAGAAGATAAGAGGGAAAATTGAAGGTTGATATGCTAGATATATTAGCGGTATTCCAGAATCATAGCCGTGTTTTGCTATCCAACGTAAAGTAACCCGCATCATTTTGTTGTTCATTGGAGATAATCACTGCATTGAGGGACACAAGTAAGAGAATTATGGAGGAGACAAGAGGGAAGGTTGAAGTGAAATATATCCAGCAAATTCTAGCTCTGAGACTGCTATCTGGTCACGTTAACCTGTTCAGTACCGGGACACATTTTTACCATGAGTTATGAACATAATTAGACGATTATATTTACATTAAGAGGAGTCTACGGAGATTAGAAGATTAATGGCCAGAGTCTTCACTATTTCAATCCCCACATAAATTTATGGAGCTCTATAGAATCATCAAATACTGACCAGAATAAATATGAAAACGCGTCATGGTACTGAATGGGTTAAAGAAGTCATTACCTCACCTAATCCAATTGACTACCTGACTCCCGCGCGAAAGAGAAATCGTCACACCACACATTCTCTCTCTCCATGAATTTCAATCTCCAAATTTCTATCTTCACCAGCAGCTCCAGGTGTCGCTTGTCCTGAGCTGGCGGCAAGTCTTAGACCTCGCTGTCACCTTGAACATTTGGAAAGCTGCCATGCTCGTATCCCGGACCGCCTTTGGGTAAACTTACTCATTATTATGTTTTATTAACGTTTAATTTCCTGGTGAGTTGATTAGCCTCAGGTTCTTTCATTTGGGTTCATGTTTACCTAGTTTTTTCAGCATGGCTTTCTCTTTTCCTGTCCTATCATTTATGTGCTGTCTTTTGTTTATTACATCATTTACATTTGTGACATGATATGGGAACAGTCTAAGGGTATACTTCAGATTTTTCTCCGGTTTTTAGATAAGAATATCTATGATTAATGAAAAAAAATCTCGAAAAAAGGCGATGTATCAGACCTTAGAAGGGAAGACTCCAAGACAAGCTGCTAATTGCCTAGAATTAAGGAATAGTACCCTGCAGGAACGTATCATCCTTGCCAGGCACATTACAGAGGCGAGTGTCTCCTCCAGCAGGAAGGCTTACATTGATTGCCAGGCTCTGTATCTAACCTTAAAGTTGTGAAGTCCAAGTGTAATCCTGCTCTCTTAGGTGGTGCTAGTATGACACAGGCGACTCAAGGAAGGAATCGTGTTGCTTCTTCTCACTGTTACCGCCAGCCCTCACACCTAGTCTATTATACAAGTCCCTGGAATTCCCTATTGTATTGGTTGGAAGCGTTAGAATCCTCCTGTTAACTTCTGGCTTCCGGGAAAGTCGAGTAAGTTTTTTGCTTTTCTAGGACGATCTTTCAACTCCCCTTTGCAGGCTCATCACTTGACTACGTTACCCTCAATTAACATGTGTAATATATCATTGTTATAATGTTACTGTTCATTTCAAGAATGTTTTCGAATGACGATAACTTTCTGAGTATGATTAATATTTTGGTCTAATGTTTGATATAAATGTCTTTTCTTCATTTAGAAATATCAACATTATTATACGAAGTATAATAAATACTCCCAATAAATTTTGCTTACAAAGCTTACGTTACCTGACCTGGCCTGACCTGGCCCTAACCTCTCTCCTAACATACGCACCCAACCTAACGTTAATGAACCTGAACCAATTAATGCTAGGTGAGGGTACAGCTGGGTTAGGCTGTACCATCTTAGCCAACAAATTGATGCGAGTATTTGGACTTAAATGTCCACAGGACCCCGACACCTTCCTACTTAATCTTCTCAGCTAACGCTAATTGCTCGAATTGAACGAAGCATAACTTTGAGAAAGACTTCACACGCATCCTGTTTCCTGTTCATTAGTGCTGCTTGTATCTGTTGTCATTTGCTTATTGCTGCCTTGTCTCTGAAAGCATTGCATTTCTCACCCTTACCAGTGTGTTTTTGTTACCTGGTCCGATATTGCCTCTCTTGTCTTTTCTTGTTATAGTCCTGCCTCAGATTCAAACACACGTTTTTTTCTCTTAGGATTAAATTGGGAAATAAAATGGGTTATTCTTACGGTCTCAGGATAAAAAAGTGTTTGAATGCTCAGAAACACGTGAAACTCTGTAGCCTGATTTGTTATTGCCTTTGTGCCACCTTTTGGTACATTCAGTTGAAAACACTATTTCCAGTTGAAAGAAATGAAAAGGGTAGCTAAATAGTTTATCCTGACAATTTCCAGTTATTATAAATTTGCGACGTGTTCCTCTCTGAAACTCCTTTGTTGTGTTTCTCCTCTTCCTGCACTTCTGTAACTCGTTGTATACAGCATTGTTACGGCGTTCCAGGAATCACTGGAGAGGACAGAAGACTTTGACACCGCCTTTCCTTCCCGCCTCTTAAGTTATGCTCAAATTCTCACCAGCGTCTTAGCATTTGCTCAAGCTGTTCTTTCGCCTTCCTTGTCTTCCTTTCTCTCGCTTCCAAGTCAAGTATTTGGGCTTTCTTTGCAGTCTCAAGTATGCACAAAAGTATTAGGAATGGGAACTTGATTTCACATGCATAGGTGCACCTCATGTATGTGTGTGTCTATGTGTCTGTGTGTCTGTCTCTGTCTCTGTCAATTTATCTATTTACCTCTCCTTTCTTTCCGTCTATCCTTTTTCATTACTCATATTATTACTTTTCTTTTTCTACCCTTTTCTCTTTTTATATACTAGGTAAAACAGAGAGCTGGATAGATAAATAGATAGAAAGGTAGTTATATATATATATATATATATATATATATATATATATATATATATATATATATATATATATATATATATATATATATATATATATCAGAGAGAGAGAGAGAGAGAGAGAGAGAGAGAGAGAGAGAGAGAGAGAGAGAGAGAGAGAGAGAGAGAGAGAGAGAACAAGGTAGTGAATTGTGTTTATTTTGCTCTTTATTTCTGAAGTTTGACTCTTTATTCGTAAGTGTTCAGTAGAGCGTAAAGTAACGAGCTCCGAGGTTACCATAGTGTCGCCTTAGGACAGTAAACAGTACGTGACGAGGTGTGCGTTGCTGAGTTCTCCTCACTCGAGCAGGGAAGAGTTTCAGGGCAATGAAGAAAGTTGAGGAATAAGTACTAATAATAAGGTGATGAGTAAGTGTGTGTGTGTGTGTGTGTGTGTGTGTGTGTGTGTGTGTGTGTGTGTGTGTGTATGTGTGTATGTTTGCACTGCACTTCAATCTGGACCCTAGGGACATGGCTAGTGTAGGAATCGCCATATTTGATTCAGCATTTTGAGTGGTGTGTGTGTGTATGTGTTCTTGGCCTACTAATCTAACCCAGCTAAAAGATACCCAAACTAATTTAATCTAACATAACCTAACCTAATCTAAGCTAATCTTACTTTATTTAGTTATACCTTAACATATTCTAGCTATCTTGATCCAACCCAGTAAAACCTGAATTAAAGTAATGTATCTTAACCTGACATTATTCTACCGAGCCTTACTTTGCCTGACTGTTCCATGCCTCACCTGCCCCAGTGTTACCTCATCTTGCTTCACCTCACAACAGCCTGACCAAACCAACCTAATATCTGACCTTCATTTAACTAACCGTGTCCTTATTTTCCTTAACCACTTTACTGCTGGGACACATTTTCATATTTATTTTGCTTATTATTTGTCGATTTTTTACAGCTTCAGAAACTCATGTGTGGGTCAAAATAGTGCAGACTCCGGCTATTAATCTTCTGACTTCCATAAACTTTTTTTAATATTAATAAAATCGTGTAATTACACCTAAAACTCGTGGTGAAAATGTGTCCCAGTACTTAGGGGGTTAACATTGCTTTTTCTAAACTAACGTCATCTAACCAGACCTAATCCAGACCTGACCAGATTCATTAAACTTCCGTCGCCTTTCTGTGAGTCAGGGTTGGCAGCCGTCTGTGTGAAAGTGCAGGTCTGTGGTTCGCCAAGGGAAGGAGAGTGAAAGTGAGTGCGTGGATGGACAAAGAGTATTAGAACACTCCTCACTCTAATGTGGAAATGGACGTTGTTTGTGATTTTGCTTTTGCTCTTGTTCTTTTATGTTCCTACTTTTTTTTTCAATTTCTCTTTCATTCGTCGTCTTCCATTCTCTTGGCTCTCTTTAATTGAATTTCTTTCTTCTGTGTGGTTTTTTACGTTTGTTTCTTTTCTTCGTTTTTTTTCTTTCTCTTCCTTTGCTTTGTTTTCTGAAAAAAAAATCAGTCCAGATGTCTTTTTTCTTCTTTTTCTTTTGTTCTCTCCATCGTATCCCTTCAACTATATTTTCTTTCTTTTTTTTTTTTTTTTTTTTGCATTTCTAGCACGTTACTTGAATTTGTTCTATTGTATTGTCATAGTTTTTTTTATATAATTTTCTTCAGATTTATATTAATTTTCGTGTTTTCTGAAAACTTTTTAATGATTTTTTTACTTCGTTCTTTAATTAAATTTCTTCTTTATCCTGTTCTTTTTATCTGTTCCTATTCAGGTCTATCTTTTCACTTCGTTCTTTTCTCCTCCTCCTGCTTCTTCTTCTAACTTCTCCTTCATTGGCTCTGTTGTTCTATATATAACTTTATATTGGATGGTGTGCCTCATGGCAAGCAACCTCGCCGATAGATTTGCTGAATTTTCTCTTCTCATCCCCTCCCCTCTCCCACTCCCTCTCCCTTTCACTCTCTCCGTACCTGTGTCGTAACGCACCAGCTGTCTCTTGTTCTCTTTCTCATGAAGGATGCAATGCTCCATGTCTCACAATTCACCACACACGTGCAGTGAATTAGTACCAACATCAAGTTCCAAACAATACACAGGAGATATTACCTAAGCAGAGAGACAAAGTATGGCGAGGAGCGAAATTGAATATGTTTCCTGTTTCACTTGGTGTGTGTGTGTGTGTGTGTGTGTGTGTGTGTGTGTGTGTGTGTGTGTGTGTGTGTGTGTGTGTAAAGGTTTGAAATGAGGAATGAGAATATTTGTTCAATAGCGCACGTATTTGAGTTTGGGGACTGTGGTGGTGTGGCTGGCCATGTGGAGGAAGATGGTGAAGTTCAACTCACCGGCGAGAGGGAGAGGGGAAGGCCAAAGAGAATGTTTATACAGTGAAGGAATGCATGCGGTTGATAGATATCGCCTGTGTCATTACATTACTTCCTCCCTCTTGCTTGCTCTATACGAGTGCTCTTAACTGCTCCCACGTAAATGAAGATTCAACTCGCACAGCCCTCCTAAACATGTGCAGTTGAAAGCCTTGTGTGTTTAATCGATTCCTCTTTGTTTTGATTCGTTCAATGGGTTTTTAATGCTATTCCGAATTTGCTAATTTCACTCTTTCCCTTCCCTCCTCAGCAGGCTTACAGAACATGGCTTTCCACTAACTGTTGTTTTGTTTATCTCCGTTTCAAACTCAACCTTGCACTTCTACTGTGAACAATCTCTTGTGAAAAAGCTAGAACACTTTCAGTTTCCAGATTTCCCTCCTGTTTTCGAACTGAACGGTTTCAAGGAAGCATTTTTTCTCGTTCCCTGACACATGGAAATAAAAAGACAGATTACAGTAAGGCGAAACATGTGACCCTTAACTGAAATAGCCCTAAAAAATGAAGGTAAATTTGATATGGATACATCTTTCGTCCATCTTATCCCTTCCTCTCTTGTTATCTTCCCTCTCTTGAGTATTTTCTCTTGCAACAGTTTACCTGACTTCCTTATTCAGAGGAGAAAATGAGGAAATAAGAGAGTATGAGGCGTGTGGAGAGTCCCTAACTCGGGGGTGTTTGTGGGAAAGGCTTCAACTCTCCTTTCCGGGGTTGTAAGAATGTGGGAATATATTGCCATTACCTTGACGGACGGCGTGATTTGGAGAAGCGGCAATGGAGTGCGATGAAAAATGAAAAGAGTGTCTGCAGTGGTGGTGGTGGTGGTGGCGGCGGCGGCGGTGGCGATGGCGACGATGGTGATATTGGTGACGGCAATTATGGTGGTGGTATTGGCGGTAGTTGTGTGGTGATGGTGTGGATATGATGATGACATTGATGTGGTGATGATAGTAATGTGAATAGTAGTAATTGTGGTGGTGATGGATAATAATAAATGTGATGGGGATGATGTTGGTGGTGGTGGTAATTGATGTTGTGGTAGTAGTGGTAGTGGTGATCGGTCATTGATGATGGCCTAAGGAACATTAAGAATCATTGCCTCCTCTGGACCCTTACCTGCTCAACTCAAGCCAATGGATGTCTGGCGAGGTGGATACTGAACTCTCTATTACTCGAGTATTTAATTAATCACTATTGTGAGATAAGCAGGTAATTCCTCCCTGTCGGTGAAAGCTGGTGTTTTAACACTAGTAGTTTTAGTTACAGTTTCTCGAACACTCGGCATTGGTCTGTGTGTGATGATTTTGTACTCAAGATGAACCTCCTCGTGATTGGTTAGGCTCACTTTCCCGTCACAACAGTAACTCCGAGCTCACCTGACCTGGACTCAGTCCTCTTCAAATCATGCGAAATATTGAGGTTAGGTACGCTCTGCAGATACGTTAGTCGGTATATAATTACCTCAACCATGAGTTTCACAATGCTTCAAGTCATCAGAGTTTGCTCAGTGGAGCGTAGGAGTGCAATGATGTTGGCGGCTGCTTGCCTTGCGCTGGAAGTGATAAGCACCACCGCTCTTCCTGTGCCGCTGACGCAGAAGGGGAGGCTTCACGGCATCCACCGCTTGTCCGACGCAGAAAATGCTGAACGGGAACAGTCGAAGGAAGTCGTTGTGGGGAGGTGCAAGTTGCACTTGTGGCCTCGGGACAGCGTGTGGAGGCTCGAGGAGGGCGAGGCGGTCACGATGACCGTCGAGGTGGTGGGGAACTGCAAGGATGACATTACGTTGACGGTACAGTCAAAGGAGAGAGGCAAAAGCCAGCAGGTGATCCCAGCAGGCTCCCCCGGTACAGTGTGGAAGTCTGGCAACGCGCGACTTGCCCACCAAGGTGAGAAGTTGCATGTCCGCTTGGCCACTCTGGAACAGGAGATCTTCCTGACAAAACTTATAGAGGTAGACTTCCCGCCAAGAATCACAATGCTGACGACTCTGCCTTACCAGGGACGAAGCCTGTTTGCTTATTTCATGTATTTATTGATTCAGAGGCAAAAAGAGCTCATCACGGGCAAAAGCATGTCCCCTCTGCTCGGCTGGGACATGGGCGAGTCTGTGTCTGTCAAAGTGAGGGTGGAAGGCAATCCTAAACCCAGGATTGTATGGAGAGTGAAGAAGACCGACATCAATCCTGGCGAGTCCTTGGGAAATCACTACGAGGCTCTTAACGAAACGAGAATCACGTCCACGCAGTCTGTGTACGAGCTGCAGCTGCGGCAGGTGACTCTCAAGATGGCGCAGGACGGGCTGAGGCTAATTGTGCGAAACAAATTCCAGCAAAAGGTGCTGCCCATCAGTGTGGCGGTGAACATTTTTCCCGTGGCGTCTCAGAGACAGTTAGCGAGCGCCGTCACCAAGAGCCTGGGCTTGGTGGTGCTCATGTACGCGGCCATGTTTGCGATCCACGCCATGAACAGAGTATACAACCACGTGGCCAGAATAGCCAGAGAACAATGGGACATTGTGATATACCACCGAATTACCATGTGGCTGCCGCTCAGGACACTGAACCGCGTCTTCCAGCTGCTGGTTGGGCTGTGTATTGGTCTCGCCCTGATGGCCTACTTCAATGTACAAGGAAAATTTCTTCGACTGCTTCAGGTTGTGTTCATGGTTTTGTTTGTCACTCTCGTCTCGTACATGTACGGAAGCTACACGAGGGTACGGGCCGCTTTTTGGATGACGGCTTTGGGCATGCTGAGCAACATGGGCATGTTTCTCTTGGCCGCATCGACCACTGAAGTGGTGATACACGCCTCCTATGGGGTGACCGCCAATCTCGTGCAGCTGGGCATGCAGGTACAGTGCGTGTCCAAGATTCACGTTAGCATGTTTCGCGAGTCAATGCTGGCCTATCTCAATCCTGTCACCAAGAAACAGTCCGATTATGCTGAAGTCATGCTGGTAAAGGAAAGGGACATGAAAATGGCTCAGGAAGCCATGAAGCTCAAAGCTGATACTACACTCAACGACGCCACTGGGGAAAAGTTCGGGGAACAGAAGATTTCTGAGCAGAAAAACCGCGCAGTAGACAGAGAGTATGAAGTACAACGTTTTGCAAAGGTGAGAAAGGAGAGTAAAGGAGGTCGCAAAGATAAAACCAAGATAAAAAAGAAATTTGTATTCAAAAACTTCAACGTGTGTCAAGAACTTGGTAGCACTATTCTAATTCAGTGTCTAACAAACAAGATGAAAGTTTACCTTCAATGTGTGGCCTCATACCCTTGGGTTGTTAGATGGTTAGGTAAATTAATCTGCAAAGCGATAGGAAAAGCCATCGATTGCGTCAGTATGTACAAGGACACTGAGAAGAAGCTCAAGTGTAACCCTCCGATGGACGTGGAAGAGGTAGCGCAGGGGCTCTTGCTCCTGAATGACGGTCCCTCCATGTTTTATGGCGACGCGAGTCCCCGCACCCTGCAACAGATGTACAACACACCAGTCAACATCAAGTTTGCACGAGACAAGACGCAACAAGACGTAGCAACGATCATCCAAAGATTGGAAGATGCCAAAGCGTTCATGTCAGTCGTATACACTGCGGTCGTCATTTATTTAGTTTTGTACTCGGCAAACAAAGTCATCGGCGACATGATTAAATATGACCAGAGCCTGAGCTGGGAGAATATCTACATCGGAGAGTACTTTAAGAAGATGGACAGGAAGAGAGGCAGGCTCGGCCTTCCACGACTGTTGCCACTAAAGAGGCAGGAAAAGCGAATTTATATTGAGAGTATCTTTTCCACTAAACCCAAGAAGGAAGAAAAGGAGGATCTCAAACTAAGGATAACATTTTGCGTGGCTGTCCAGATTATTACAGCTATCGTCTTCCTAATAGACTATTTCGTGTTCACCGTCACCATCTACGAGGTGGTAAGAGAAGACCTCACTTATTCCGTGCACATTGACGATTATCTCAAGGTTCATGCGCCTGGAGACTCCTTCCTGTCTTCATTGATGAACCTCGTGTTCGAGAAGATTAATGTGGACAACCAGGTGCTGAAGACATTCAGAAGGGACAAATGTAACCCGAAGGTGCATTTCCCCAATCTGGCATTGTACACTAACCTCGAGGCTCTGCTACTCTTCCTCTTCCTGCTCAACTTTGTCCTGCGCTGCCCGGATAGGCTCAAACACGTCATCCTGAGGTTTTACTATCCCAATAGAGAGAGGAAGAGACAAGTCAAACTTTACTCCAACATTCTATTCACTCGCGAAAAGTTCGTTCAGCTGGCAATCAAGCAGATGGTGTGGACGCGAGCTCACGGGAAGCTCACCAAATTACATGACCCGCAATGGCAGGACCTTCTCCTCCGCCAGTTCAGGACCCTCAGTTTTATCTTACGCTTCTTTTTCCAAGCCAAGTGCGCCATCTGCAAAACGAAAGGAACGAAACGGTACGTCATGTGCAAAGGCCCCGCCTGCACCATGGTGTATTGCCGCCCGTGCTGGGAGCTTCTGGGAGCCAGGTGCCTCAGCTGCACCCTGGTCATCACGCAGGAGATGCTGGAGAAGTTTGCTAGTGACGAATAGGGGCTATTCATTAAGTGATTAGGCACTCTAACTACCTCATAGAACTTTTTCCTACTTATATGAGCCTCCAACCAAGGAAAGAAAAAAATGCTGACATGCCAGTCCTTAGATATTACAATCAAAAGGATTGCTGATAATTGTCATTTCACATTCGTTTTCAGTTTCTATAACTAGTGATTACAATGTTAATAATATAGACCCATTTTTCGGAGAGAGAGAGAGAGAGAGAGAGAGAGAGAGAGAGAGAGAGAGAGAGAGAGAGAGAGAGAGAGATATTGTGTGTGACCTTGTATAGGTATAGACGGACATTGCTTGTGGAGAAATGGAGAATACAATGCCTATGTATGTTATGTTAACAAGTTCATCACACACACACCAATACACACACACACACACACACACACACACACACACACACACACACACACACACACACACACACACCACAGTCTGCATCCCAGAGCAGTACCGCCGTGATATGCAGCAGCCGTTACCTGTTTCAGTCGGTCAGTCAATCATATTCCCACATTATACAGTGATAATAGCGGTCTGTGGCTTCTTGGTCCTCCTGTTAGTGACGCTCAGGATTGTCTTTAGGCCGCGCTGTGAGTTGTCAAACCTTGCAGCATGTTACATCGACCACGTTTATTTAACCTTCTCTATTGGAAGTTATCGAGGTGTGGAGTGGTGCTGTCATCATTCCAGTCTTATAGAAAAATTAACTACAACGCCTTTCTTGCTGCCCTAATATTGGATGGTAGTGGCTTGTACATATTAAAGGTATCCAGTTAATATTGGATGCTGTCTGTCTGTTTCGCTCTCTCTCTCTCTCTCTCTCTCTCTCTCTCTCTCTCTCTCTCTCTCTCTCTCTCTCTCTCTCTCTCTCTCTCTCTCTCTCTCTCTCTCTCTCACCTTTAAGCGAACTATTTTAAGATGGAGGTTTCGAGACACCCCTGAAATTCTGATGATGCTTTTATTTATATAGTGCACGAACTCTATTCTTCGGTGTGCTTTTTTATGTAGCTCTTTGTTGTCCAATACATAAAAAAGATTATGAATTGCAAATATCTAGAGTACATAGTCTAAAATTTTACTTATACATTTACGAAAGCCACGATATTGGATCACATACTCTTATTGTCTTAAATTCATTAAAATCACAATTAGCAACTTAATCATAAAGAAAAAAAAACGGAAAATAAATGATAAAGGACACTGAGGCCTATGAATAGGTTAGAACACATAATGGTGAGTGATTTTTGAATAAAGAAAATAGTAATGGTAACCATCTGGCACAGTCATTAATGTTTCATCGTGACGCTGATGTAAATTAGGAAGAAAAATGATCCTTTGTAATGTGAGAAGCTTGGTAAAGATGTCATCCATCAAGGGTAAGTGCACTGATATCTTGTAGTTTCTTTGTGTTAAGTCATGTAATCCAATAGGCCAAAGTGGAGAGAGAGAGAGAGAGAGAGAGAGAGAGAGAGAGAGAGAGAGAGAGAGAGAGAGAGAGAGAGAGAGAGAGAGAGAGAGAGGATGGAAGAAGCAGATTTGCTTGCTTGTACCCGGAAGCAAAAGTTTGAAACAGTTTAGCCATCAGTTTCCAGGCGTATACTACAAAACAAGCTTTTCTCGCTTCTTTTATCTGGAATATTCAACACAACGTAACTGTTCTTGAATAACTTCACATTCTGGTTCAATAACAGGGTACCATTTCATATCGTCACCGTTCAGTTCTGCCTTCAGCTCACGTTCTGGTTTTATATACATAGAAGGTACAGGGGTGGAGTGCGCAGCGGATTCATATTATTTACCACCAACGCCACAAAACTCACTCAGATACATAGTGTACAGTCCCCTCCATTTTTTTTTTTGACGCAAAGGGAAAGCTGACCAAGGGTAACACAAAGAGAAATAAGAAAAAGACCCACTTAGTTGCCAGTCCCCTTACAAGTCCAGGAGAGGTATCCAAAAGAAAATCGTAAATGTCTTAAAACTCTTGAATGAAGTCAAGTCAGAGGTAGTTAGAAATACAGAAGCAGGTAGGAATTTCCGGAGTTTACCAGAGAAGGGTCTGAATGATTGGGAATACTGGCTAACTCTTGCATTAGAGAGTTGGACAGAATAGGAGTGACATATAAAAGAAAGTCTACGTTCATTACTTCATCACCTACCACTGGCAGTGAATGAATCACGTGTGTGGCTGGGCAGTTGTGTGGTGAAGTGGTTGGCTCGTGGTGATGATAGCGCAAACTCAGTTCTGACTCACAATAGTTACTTGGTGAGATTGATTCGGCTTTCTCTTCAACCTTAGCTAGGGATTGACCACAAGCTGACATTTCTGTCTTAATGACCAGTTGTACAGTCGATAGGCATTAACCCCTTCAGTAACGGGACGCATTTTCATATTTATTTTGGTTATTATTTGGTGATTTTATACAATTTCCGAAACTTATATGGGGATTAAAATAATAAAGACTGTGGCCAATAATCGTATGACCTCCATAGACCTTCCCTAATGTCCATAAAATCGTCTCATCACTCCCCAAACTCAAAGTAAAAATATGTCCCAGTGCTGAAGGGGATAAATCCAAGCCTTTCCTTTTGCATCGTCTGTCGTTTACCGCCGTGATAATTTGACTCGTACCTGAAGCACATTCCAGTCAGAACGAGTAAGTGGGAGGGACTAGCGGGGGTTAATAGGATGCGAGTGAAAGTAAGTGGTTCACAGATGGCGACTTATTCAATGGAAACACCAATGGAGAAACACTGGAGTGGTGAAAGATGTATAAGTCGCTTTTAGTATTATATTACACACAGAAAAAGAGAAAATGTTCACACTGCCCCTCTTTTTTTGTGGAACAATTTTCGTAAAATGCAAGTTCAAATCCATAACACTAATTAAACTAGCACAAAAAGTAAGAACTTGAAAAAAAAAATGTTTTAGAGGCAAGCATTGATAATTTTTCTGTGCAATAGCAGTGCACAAATGAAAAAAGAATAGTCAAATAACCGTACATAGCTGAGTTTATGTGTATTGTGTATCAAATTGAATTACACATTTAGTTTCCCGAACATTAGCTACTTTGAAACCCACCATAACATTAAATGAAATTCTTGTTTTTATTGCTACGGTACACATTATCCAGTTATCATCACTAGATATTCCCAGGGGACGGAATCAACAACAAATAAACCGTCGATCAAATGTAATAATCTAAGTGAATCCAGTAATCGTAAATAAGTAATATCATGTTTACACCCCCAAAATTCAGCGCATTTTTATTTTTGTCGCCATATTTTTTGCTCATACGACTTTAAGTGGATAATCCTTTTAAAAGTGTAGTGCATGCAGCAGTGTGGGTTGTAATTAAAGCGACTCCTTCCATCGATTATGCGCGTCAATGATTACGTCCTTGGCCTTGGCTGAATATGAACGGTTGAAAAGGCATTTCCTCCCAACGCGACAGCGATCCAGCCTGCACCACTTATTCTTTTCTGGCCTTCATGGCACGTGGCGCTTTGAAATATTTTGTTTGCATCTCTCTCTCTCTCTCTCTCTCTCTCTCTCTCTCTCTCTCTCTCTCTCTCTCTCTCTCTCTCTCTCTCTCTCTCTCTCTCTCTCTCTCTCTCTCTCTCTTCTAGAACAAGGTGTGACGGGAACATCCTTCTTCAAGAAGCATCGGACTGACTGATGCGCAGGCGAGAGACACCTCAGCAAGCATTGACACCAGACAGGAAGTGTGTGTAGCTTGTGAGGGAATGTATTCTTTATCTTTATCATTTTTTACGAAGGAATGTAAAAGTAAAAGATATAAGCCATGACAACCACACACACACACACACACACACACACACACACACACACACACACACACACACACACACACACACACATTTTTCTGCATGCAACAGCTCATCAATTTCCTCAAGTCCAGACATCTCCAATCTTTCTTAACGGAGATGCAAGAGAAAGTTTTGCGTATATTTCTTGTGTGTGTGTGTGTGTGTGTGTGTGTGTGTGTGTGTGTGTGTGTGTGTATGTGTGTGTGTGTGTGTGTGTGTGTGTGTGTGTGTGTGTGTGTGTGTGTGTGTGTGTGTGTGCACTGTTGGTATTGACGCGGAAGAGTAAAAACTTTTTTGTTAACTTTATTGGAAGTTCTCACTTTCACGATGGACCGTTTGTTAAGCTTGGCTGAATGGGTGCGGATGATGGATGGTTGGGAAGGCGGTTGATGGCGATTGCTACTCCGCCTGTTCTAAGGATTCGCGCGGGGAAGACAGTAGTAGCACTAGTAGTAGTAGTAGTAGTAGTAGTAGTAGTAGTAGTAGGAGCAGTAATTATAATAATGATAATGATGATGATGATGATGATGATGATGATAACGACGACGACAACAACAAAATAATGGTAACAAACACACACGTCGACTTCAAAGTTTTAATCTCTTTACCCCTAATCCACTTCCTAATCCACTCACGCGTTCCCCCATCACTCCACCTCCATCCCTCCTCCCTCCACACACACACACACACACACACACACACACACACACACACACACACACACACACACACACACACACACACACACACCTTTGTCCTCCGGGCCGCTTTGAAAAGATGGCGCGTCGTGTCTTGTTTTCTGGTATATTTGATTTATTTAAGGTTCGTGGAACGTGAGTCCGTATTTTGTTACGTTGGGGTATTTTTAGCAGTTGTCTTTTTGGTTGTTCCTGTGTTTCTAGTGAGTGAAGTGAACTGAGTGTAATTAGATTATAAGGCGGAGTGGTGCAAATTGTCGGGTGAGTGATGGTGGTGGTGGTGGTGGTGGTAGTGTTGGTGGTAATGATGTGTGTTGATGATGATGGTGGTGGTGGTGGTGATGATGATAATATGATGATAGTAGTTACGGTAATGTTTCTTTCTTTTTTCCTCCTCCTGCTGCTCCTCCTCCTCCTCCGCCTCCTCCTCCCCCTCCTACTCGTTGTTGTTGTTGTTGTTGTTGTTGTTGTTGTTGTTGTTGTTGTTGTTGTTGTTGTTGTTGTCCTCCTTCTCCTCCTCCTCCTCCTCCTCCTCCTCCTCCTCCAGAAGAACTGATGGAGAAATACCGGGAAATGATACAGAAGTATAAAACTAAATCCAAAAATATTATCATTTCAGGTATTCTTCCGAGGATAAATGCTGACACTCGCTTTTATAACATCGCCTTCAGTACAAATAACAGATTGAAGACTCTCTGCCAACAGGAAAACGTCGAATTCATTGATATGTGGAATGACTTCTATAATCAACATAGACTCTTTCAGAAAGACGGCCTGCACTTGAACTCAGTGGGTTCAGCGAGGATGGGGAGATTACTTAATAACAAAGTTTGCCTCCTCAGACCAAAAAACTGGCGAGCCGTAGCGGAAACACCAGCTTCGTAGAAAGTACAACGCGCACATCTACACATTCAGATAAGATCAGAGTTTGCTATTTTAACGCTCGTAGTTTGCGGAGTAAATTTGATGAGCTTCAAGCTCTTATATACGAAGAAAACTACGACGTCATTGGTATCACTGAAACTTGGATCAATTCAACGCACAGAGACTACCTGGCCGAGTACTCACTTCCCGGCTATAACTCTTATAGTTGCGAGAGATCTCACCGTACAGGGGGCGGTGTAATGTTATATGTTAAAAGTAATATTAATTCACGCTTGATACAAACCCCAGCCATTGCAAACATTTATTTCACTTTTATTCACATAGAAAATAAGTCACAAAAAATAACATTAGGTCTCTTGTATCGTCCTCCAGCCCAGTCACCCGCTATAGACGAACAAGTCTATGAACAAATAGCGGACATTTGCTGCGCAAATAATTGCGTAATTATGGGGGACTTTAACCTCCCAGTCACGAGGTGGGGCGAACCATTCTCTGCTCATGCAGGTCGGCAGCTCTACACTAGTTTACTAGAAAGCTCACTCCACCAGCACGTCATGCACCCGACGAGAGGAAACAATATTCTTGATATTGTTCTCACTAACGATGAGAATACAGTTAAAGACCTGAAAGTTGGACCAGAATTTAGCAGTAGCGACCATCATAGTTTATCCTTTACCATTAACTTTAATAAAACTAAGGTAAATGAAAGTAAAGAAAAAGTGCCTGATTATCGGCGTGCAAACTATGACAGCCTCCGCATGCAGCTTGCATCCATTAACTGGAATTCATTGCTGGAAACACCAGACGTAAACAAAGCATGGGAAGCATTAGCTACAACGATAAAGGAAACAGCGAAGTTGTGTGTACCGCTACGAAACAGAAGGAACATTAAAAACACCAAACCGAAATGGTGGAACAACGAGATCAGATGTTGCCTTTTAGCAAAGAGAGAGGCGTACCACAGATATAAAGTAACACACCTCGAAAATGACAAATTAACACATGACAGATTGCGCAGACAATCGAAAAAGCTGATAAAGCGCAGCAAGAAATCTGTTGAAGCGCAGATAGCAAACTCTTGCAAGACAAACCCGAAAGAATTTTACAGTTACGTAAAAACTAAAAGGGTTCTAACATCAACAATTGGTCCATTAACGGAAAATGGAAAACAAATAGACAATGAAGTAGACATGGCAAACACCCTTAATAACTACTTTTCAACAGTCTTCACGACTGAGGATCACGGTAACCTGCCTACCGTCGCCCCCCAGACACAGGGTGTCACACTGCCTAACTTCATTATCACAGAAAATGAAATCCTCACAGTCATGAACAGCATGAACGTAAATAAAACACCTGGGCCAGATAAAATATCACCCAGGCTTCTTAAGGAAGCAAAAAATGAGCTCGTGAAACCACTCACAACTTTATTTAATAAAACGTTACTAGCGGGGAAAGTCCCCAATGAGTGGAAGCTAGCAAATGTCACGCCCATTTTCAAAAAAGGAAATAAATCACTCCCAGCAAATTACAGGCCAATCAGTCTTACTTCGGTAGTGTGCAAGCTGATGGAAACAGTAATCAGAAATAAGATTGTCACGTTCCTAGAAGAGAACAAAATAATTAAAGACTCCCAACACGGCTTCAGAAACAGGCGCTCCTGCCTAACAAATTTACTAGACTTCTTTTATGAAGTATTTAACTCGTATGACGAGACAAAAGCTGTGGACATTATTTATCTTGATTTCCAGAAAGCTTTCGACACTGTCCCACATAAAAGACTAATAAGTAAAGTAAAAGCTCACGGCATAGCCGGAAATACCCTGAAATGGCTGGGAGATTGGCTCTTTGACAGAAAACAACGTGTTGTTATCAACGGAAAAGAGTCAGAGTGGCATAAAGTAAATAGCGGTGTTCCTCAAGGCTCTGTTTTAGGTCCAGTACTTTTCATAGTATACATCAATGATATTGATGAAGGTATAAACTGTACTCTAAGTAAATTCGCGGACGACACCAAAATAATGAGTAAAGTAGAGTCAGCATCACAATGGCAAGAATTGCAGAGTGACCTGAACAAACTAGCATGCTGGGCGGAAAAATGGCAGATGAAATTTAATGTAGAAAAGTGCAAGGTCCTTCATATCGGAAACAACAACGTCCAAGCTAAATACTCGATGAAAAATGTGCCTCTGGCAAGTACGGAAAAAGAAGTAGATCTTGGCGTTGTGGTATCAAAGGATCTTAAGCCGAGCCAACACTGCACAGAAACAGTGAAAATGGCAAATAAATTAGTAGGGTTCATTGGTAGAACCTTCGAATTTAAATCTGAAAAGGTCATACTTGCCTTATACAACTCATTGGTGCGTCCTAAACTCGAATCTTGTGTACAGTTTTGGTCGCCATACTATAGAAAAGACATTGAAAAACTGGAAAAAATACAACGTAGAGTCACTAAAATGATTCCGAGATTGAAAAATAAGACATATGAGGAACGACTGGATGAATTAAATCTATTCAGCTTAACAAAGCGCAGGATAAGAGGAGACCTAATCGAAGTTTTCAAAATTTTTAAAGGATATAGTAATCTAAACGTTAATAAGTATTTTAACATTGATAACACAAATACAACAAGAAATAATGGTTGCAAAATTAAACCTAAGCGCTTCAAATCTCACGAGGCTAAGTACTTTTTCTTTAGCCGAGTTGTTAACATCTGGAATAAGCTGCCCTCTGAAATTGTAAACAGCAGCTCTATTCCATCATTCAAAATCAAAATTGATAAATACTTAAAAGCAAACCCCCAACAAGCTCTCTTCTTGTCTGAATAATCTTAACACGTTCTCCTATTAATGTCATGGTTTTTGTGTCTCTTTTATTTTTCAGATAGACATGTAGAGTTCACCATTGTAGGGTGAATAGCAAAATTTCCTTTCATCCTTTCCTGTGAAAATTCCATGCCAGTTTTTCCATACTGCATGGTACTTTTCCAAACTATTTTCCATGCCAGCGAAAGCTGGAGGGAGTGGTGGGTGGGGAGGAGCCTTCTCCTGTACTGTCCTGTCTCTCTTCCCTGTAGATAGATAGCAGTAGTAACCAAGCAGCCGTGAAAGGACCAAAAGG
>CM035181.1:26353589-26363589 GCA_020233015.1 Callinectes sapidus
GAGAGAGAGAGATTGTTGGTTTAACTTTTATAAAAGCAAACAACAAAGGAGGAGGTCGGAGCATGCCAGCTTCCCTCTAAACATGGAGCAAACATGTGGTAGGGGCAGATGCTACTTGATAGAAAAAGACTTTGCGCTTTGAAGAACCCAAACTAACGTACATATATACATCCACATACACAATCTCATACGTTAGATTCAATTAAACTGAATCCAACGAAGGGAACAAACACAACCATGATGTAAGATTATAATTAAACTTGTATACATACACACACACACACACACACACACACACACACACACACACACACACACACACACACACATACATTCAATGGCACTTTTATAAAAATGTGGGTACATCCTTTCATAGTTAGGGAGAGAGAGAGAGAGAGAGAGAGAGAGAGAGAGAGAGAGAGAGAGAGAGAGAGAGAGAGAGAGAGAGAGAGAGAGAATATGATAGGAAGGAAAGACTTATGATAACAGTGTGTGTTTGGCACTGCACTGTTTCATTCACACATTTATCACTGTTAACGAGTCCATAACTCCTTGACGTGCATGAGACTCGCCATTAACAATTGTGCACTCATAAACACACTAGCTTTTATTGAGTCCATTTCTATTTCACAACTATTGGTTTTTACCTTTTGGCGCAACACATAATCGACGACGCTTTAAATCTGATCTATACATGTACGGAACTTTCCCATTACTTGACTGACCGGTATGGCTGAACGATGTTTAGTTCAGACATAGCACGCGCTTGCCAACTATTGTGCCAGTGTTTACAGAAAATAATTTGTGTGGGCAGGTGAAAAGCAAGCAGTAGCAATAATGACTTCTCAACCCTGCTTGAGATGTATTTATGCATTCATCAATGTCTTATTGATAATCTTGACTACTTGAAGTATATGAAAGTGATAATAACAGTACCATATGAAGAGAATTGTGAGATTACAAATAGTAACATAGTCAGCATACAGTTCCTGCTAGAGATTGTGAAAATTAATGCACTATGGACTGTAAGGATATTTAGTATGCAAAGACACCACAGCTCATTTACATTCCACAGACCTGGGTTTCTTAGCATTCAGTTCAGTTCAGTTTGGCTGACCACCTGAGGAAGCAGGAGGCTGCCAGGCACAGAACTGGTTTGCTGGTGTTGCGTGATCAGGAATATTAATTTGTCGTCATTTACTGGATCTTTTCATTATGTCGTTTATTTTGTTGATTTGTTAATATATTTCACTTGATAATTGTTATTCATAGCAGTCTGGTGAGACACAAAGAAGATAATGTTGCTCTTTCATATCTAAAGTTACATTGAAATAAAAGGAAGGACACTACTTGATGATGCACCGTCAGGCAGGAGGGAGGGAGGGAGGAGAGGGGTTCAGAATTAGGTTCACGAATGCACTATGAATGGGCTGCAGGAAGAGATGCTGGTGATGATTGTGGCAGAAGACACATTAGAGATGATATATTCTAAACGGATGATCCACCATGGTGACCTCTAATTGAGCTGTGCATTGCGTGACCTGCCTCACTATACGAACAACTAAGCCGTTACACCAAACACACTTAAATTAAAAGAAAACATCCTTACAAATATTATCTATTTTTTGTGTAAATGAATAAAAGATACAGTGGATAGCAACATTCGCACATGACTCGAATGTGACACCAACTTGTCACCAGAATGTAGCGAGGCTTGTAAGGTCAAGACAAAACATGCTTCCCAAGTCCAGCCGCCAGGCATACACTTCCCTGACACGCCCACTGCCGCCACCTCTCTCCAGCAACAAGGGCCAGACATGACACTGGTCAATTACCATGACCTTGCCACACGCTGCGCCAGAATGTCTGAAAGTTTTTACCCAACACAAGGCATTGTTTCTATTTGGATATGATGATCAAAATGCAGTGAGGAAAGGAAAAAAAAAATAGCTATTGTTATGTTTTAGGATATTTTGGATTGTTTACATGCGTAGATGTTCGTGCACTTAAAGATAACCCCCATGCTCAGTTTATTTCTTGGTTTATCAAAATAATCTATGGTACTGTCACATTTGCACGCATTTTGCCTTCTTTTGATGTTTTTAAACTTATACGTACTTTTGCTCCCGTCTTTCTAATAATTCCGTACCTCAGAGGTAAATAAAAAAAAAAGCCCCTTAGTGTGTCATGCTTCAATTCGGCACTTCACACACACACACACACACACACACACACACACACACACACACACACACACACACACACACACACACACACACACATACACACATGAATCTGGAATTAAATTGTCTTGACGTTTTTAACTGTCATCAAACCCATGTGACGGAAGGCATCACAACTCAAAGCCGTAAGTGATCACCAAAACCAAAGTAATTATTGGTCGACCCATACTGTTCTGGTGCTTCATCTCGTTCTTTTCCTTCCTTTTTTTCTCGTCATCTTTACTTCCTCTGATAATGGTTCGCTCTTCCTAATTTGTCTCCTTTGCGTCTTTCAGTCGTGTGCCAAGTCCTCGGTAAGCCGTCCTCTCCCAGATTTTATATATTGCCCGTCACTCCACTTTGTCTTGCCCTCCTTACCTGCTTCCCCCCTCTCAGCTCAGGATTCATCATCCGTCTGCCAGCGTAATCCTCTTCTTTACTCAACGTTCATACTATTCTGTAATTAATTGTGGTGCTTCTGAAGAAAAGCTAAAACTTTGATGTAGACATGTTATGAAAAGAGATTCTTGTATAACACAGAAGCTTTTAAGAAGATGGATCTATTTTGAAATGATTTTATCTCTTTATTCACATACCGACCACAGATCAAGTTTTACAATTTGAAAAGATGGTTATCTGAAATATTCTTTCCCAGCTTTCGAGATGGTAAGAATTTTATACATTAAGGGTTTATGACTGCAGTGGCGTAACATTTCCACAGGAAGTCCATCTTATAAGGTATTCTGCATTTAGGACTATAGCATAGTTGAAGAAAAACGCGTTAAACAAGATTCCTTTGATAAGAGTATAACAAACCAAATATCAGGTCTACTCGGGGCAGCCCCTAGTTAAAGCATGCTCTCTTGTTTCCACTTACCATCCTCATCCATTAATTATTCTGATCTGTCTGATGTGCTCAAACCATGTACAGGAAGTTGCCCCTATGTAGGGCACGTGACAAGTCCAGTGCCACGCACCACTAAGTCCTCTCTCCGCAGACCACAACCTGAAACGCTTCTATAACACAACACTTACTGCTTTTCAAAGGTTCTACTTGATGTGACACGAGTATTTAAGGTTTTTGCCGTTGTAGTGGTAGATCAACACGATATTTTTATTATTCAAGAGAGAAGGTCTCTTGACAACCGGCTAAATACTTCTATGGCCTTTGTAAATAGTCGTAGTGAGAGCAAAGCGTTTCAGAATACTGACCCCAATCAGGAGTGAAGTGCTCGTCATCGCGGCAGAACCCACGATCAGATTCACAAAGCTATGTCTGTATTTTGCAAGATAAATAGAATTATAGAAAAAATAGATATGTAAAACGCATACAATCATACATCCCTGGATATGGCCGGCTGACATATGTACATACACTCATACAATACATGCACACACACACAGAGTCTACACAGACAATCCCGTTACCGTTTTATGCAATACTATATTTGAAAAAAAAAAAAAAAACTGATTGAATCAGTCATGTGTGATGAGTGATAGGTTTCGTTTTCATTACCCCTGAAAGTGAGTGAGTGAATGAGTGATTGTGTGTGTGTGCGTGTGTGTGTGTGTGTGTGTGTGTGTGTGTGTGTGTGTGTGTGTGTGTGTGTTGCAATTCATTAATCTACCATCTATCTAGAAGTGTGTGTGTGTGTGTGTGTGTGTGTGTGTGTGTGTGTGTGTGTGTGTTGCAATTCATTAATCTATCATCTATCTAGAAGTGTGTGTGTGTGTGTGTGTGTGTGTGTGTGTGTGTGTGTGTGTGTGTGTGTGTGTGTGTGTTCATTAATCTATCATCTATCTAGAAGTGTGTGTGTGTGTGTGTGTGTGTGTGTGTGTGTGTGTGTGTGTGTGTGTGTGTGTGTGTGTACCCTCACCACTATCACCACCGTTACTAAAAACACCACCTCTACTGCCATTTTAACCTCCCATCGCCACCACTATCACTACATTATACTGGTGACATCTACCACCGCCAGCATTGCTACCATCACTACCACGACTGCTGTTATTGTCATCCTGCACTCCTCTTGTTGCAAGTAATGTCTGACAAAAGTGGGGTACATTTTGACAGACGTGACATTAGTTGTAAAGTTTGTTAATGAGCCTCTCCTCTGTACTGTAGTTTAGTGACTTAGGCATTGCTTATTTCTAGTTAATTTGCTCTGTTCTCCATCATTACGTTTGACAGTCCTGTTTATGTTTTGATGTAGACCTGACGTTATTAGTAGATTATATACCTTAGTGATAGTATGTCTGAGGTACATAATTTATGATAATGACTATCATTACCATCAGCTCATTTTTCATAGTATGCATTATCATATTTTCCCTGGTTTATAAGATTGGCCCGATTTAATGGTCTTTTAGTCTTTTACCCGTCCTGTCTTCGTCAATCTTTTCAGACTGAAGGAATTGTCGCTGTATATACTCGTGTTCTGGCTATTGGTCGCTTATAAGTTACTCGCCACATGCTAATTTTAGTAAGTTACTCATTTTCTCCTCCCAAAAATACTGATAGAAAGTGATAGCAAGAAGTTTGCTAATTTCTCTCACAAAGTGTCTTAATGTTGCTTCACCGGCTGGTCTTTAATGCCTCAGAGATTAATTTTGTTTTACTGATTACAGCCATCATCACAGGGTCGAGGAAAAATATTTTTATTCTCTGACATTAATTGATGAGTAAGTGTGGCAGTAATAACTGGAAACAAGTTTTTGGTCTCAATAAAGCAACATAACATTACACTGGTTATAATATGCACATGTAATCAACATCGCACTATGACATTTAGTTTCTACTATGAAAATTATGATATTTTCCTCCATCGCCTTCCTAGCATGATTGAGTGGCGGCGTCTAGGTTGCAAGTAAGACGCGGATACGGTGGTGTATAGGAAACACACTCCACAAAACAAGTGCGCATCGACTCGAGGCTTTATGTAGTATTAGTTGGCGATACTTAGATATATTACATATGTGTTTTTCAGGCACATAGGATACTATTAAACATTTGTCTTCTGATTGTATTGTAATAATATTTTGAGATACATGTGCACCCTTACGTAAAGTAACACTTAGTATACATGTAATGCAATACTGCCTTCTCCGACTCTGCTATACAGGCAACACTTGTGAAAGAGTACGATATTATTGGTATCCTGTTTCGTAATTGTTTCCTGAAGCTGGGTATACATGATTAATTTTATGGAGTACATGAACTAGGGAGAAAAAATAGCTATCATCAGACTTGCAGAGCAGCTGGAAGTGGGATCACGAAACAAAAAAGTCATACATAACATTAGAAGATTTTACTTGACGTGAAAAATGCAAATGGAGATTAACATGCATAATTGACTCTTTTGAAACTAACTTTTCCCAAGAACACTTTAGATCTGCCTACGGGAGCGTTGAGCTCAAAAGCTGAACAGTTCAAAAGCTCAACAGTGCTTTGTTTTAGATTTATTTTATTCTAACATTTTGATCAAGACAAACAAGGTTCTCGTTACGTTCTGTTCGCTCACTAATTCTTTAACTGTAATTTCTATGGGGAGAAAAGTTGAGGTAAATTATAGACAACTCGCACCACAGGCATGAAAGAGGCAGGTACATAACGTAATAGTAGGTGGAACTCAACAACTTAACAAAGAACTTATTTAGGCAAATACACAAAAAATAGTGATATATGAATAACGATATTTGTGTCTTTCAAAACTCAAAAACAAACCTTCACAGTTTCTTACTTCATAAATAAGAGCCGTTATGTAAATAAGGATTAAAAATGGAAAACTCAAATGCTGGATTCATCACAATCATATTTCAGTCTTAATTATTAGCCAAGTGATACACTACTCTGGCTTTCACTCCATTTTGCGTGTCTCACTCCAGTCTTTTCATCTCTCACTTTTTTATTTATTTAACTGCACGGTTATTAGCATGTTTTTCTCACTCTTTGGTCTTCTGGAGTCGCTCACTTTTATTCATTTTAGCTCTACTTCAAATACGTGTAGTGTATTTTTTTAAAGTATATATATCCTTTGGTAACCTGAATGGCATATTAATTGTCATATTCTTTTAAGCAGGCTGTCAGCAGACCAGAAGACTTGATGCTTTTGATTGGGGTTCAGAATTAGAACACATTAACCCCTTCAGTACTGGGATGTGTTTTTTATATTTAATCTGCTTATTATTTTGTCATTTTTTACAGCTTCACAAACTCATGTGGAGATTAAAGTAATACAGATTCTGTCTGTTAATCTTCTGACCTCCATAGACCCTTCCTAATGTCAACAGAATCGTCTCATCACACTAAAAACTCGTAGTAAAAGGTGTCCCAGTAATGAAATGGTCAATCATGAATGACACCATAGTCATATTCGTAGTTATCAGCATAGTTATTAACATTTAAGGTATTGCAATGCAAGTGTGTGTGGCTTATAGACTTCTGATCAAGGCTATAAAACAGATAAACTGGAGAGCGTCACCTCCTCCTCTTCTGATAATATTCTGACTACTGATCATAAGGAAGCATATTCTTTAAACTGGCAGCAAGTGAAAGGTTTCATCTCACTTCTCACAATTCTTGGTAATTCTTCAGTAGAGGCTTTTTTTCATCCCTTTCTTTTGTTGCTCTCGGCCAACACTCTTCTTACACACAGAAGAGCACTGGCTATATATGTTAGTTGTTCGTAGAGAAACACAATGCGAAATGTGTAAAAGGAGTGAAGAAAACTTTGCCAAGGGCAACAAAAATAATAGAAATATAAAGTCCACTAATTGCCGGCTAACTGAAAGGTCACTAAAGTTAGCCGAAGGTCATGGACCAATGTCTTGAAACCTCCCTTTTAAATAGAGTCAAGTCATAGGAAGTTGGAAATACAGAGGCAGGTAAGAGTTTCAGAGTTTATTGTGGTTGCGTATCAGCTCGATGTTTATTTTTAGTCGAAATCGTACATTACAATGGATGCATGGATGGTTAGATAGATTTACTGTACTTACCTGTGTATGAAAATAACAGCAGTAAGGTTGATGTATTTTGTCACCGAGTTGACTGTTGCATTTCGATAACGGTTAGTTATTTCACATTTTGATTTGGGCGAATATTTCTGCTTGTAATGCCGCATGATTTCACATCCAAAGCTGAATATTTAATTTTCAGGAATTTGTTATTACAACTTTCGATGAAATTCAATGTTAGCAGGTTTCATTATTAATGAGCTGTAATATTGATTCAATAGGATAAAAGATCAAAAGATTTGTTCATCCTATGCAATACATATAAGCATTGACGATACTCATATGTATTGCATTGCGCTTGCCAAAAGTAGTTTAGTGTCACTTGATTTTATTCTACTTCTTTATTTTCTGTGAATGGGGGAGGATAGCCAGGACACAAAGCTAGATTAGTTGCTGCTCGTAAGAAAATACAAAATGGAAGAAAAATATCTCGTTCGTGATCATAATACCTTGACGACAGCGTCGATTTACTTCTTGATGATTACTGATCTTTTTCTTATCACATACCACAAGATTTTTAACGGTTGTACGCCCGTCCACCTGTCTTGCTTGTGATGTTGCACGCAAAATCAAGTGACTGGTCAGTGAACAATATTAGACACAGGTCATTTTTTATATTTGATAAAATAAGATTAAGTACACAAAACCAGTTACGAAAAGCAACTTGAAATCTCAGTCATCAACTTAAACTCACATATAAGATATGCGTCACCTCAATATTCATGTCATCATAAAACACAATATTCAACATCCCATCATTGAATATCAATATACCCAAAACATCCTGTCCTTGAATATAAACAAACCCAAAACACCAACAAAACCAAGCACTATCCTCCTTTACATTCATTAATCATTCATCAGTCATCATTCAGTTAACTTCCTCAACTGCATTAAGTAACTCTTAAGTTCCACTTATTAACAGCAAGACGTGCTTCCCCATCTTGTTTCAGCCTGTACGGTGTGTTATCTCTGTTTCTTTGTCTGCTTCTCAGCTTCTTAACTCTTTGCCACTGAATTATTTCCCTATTACACGTCGTTATGTACCCAAACCTCTTCTCTATCAACCTGGTGCGGTGATTCTTGCATTGTACCTCTAACGAATCACACTCCAACTTTTGACCTTTTGACCAGACTGACATTACCCATGACCCTTCAGAAGATATTCAACCAATCACAAACGACCTCTTGTCAGTCAGAATGTAAAGTAATGGTCAAGTGGGGAGTTTATGGGGGTGTTCGTGTTATTCCTATCGGCTGACTTGTTTCCAGTACTTTCCGCCTGTCTCCTTACTCCACCTATCGACCCGGTATCAATGGTTAATCCTTTTCATCCGGTGTGTATTTAACCCCTTCAGTATTGGGACGCATTTTGATATTTATTCTACTTATTTTGTTTGTCGATTTTATACAGCTTCAGAAACTCATGCGGGGATCAAAATAGTGCAAACCCTGGTAGTTCATCTTTTGACCTCCTTTACCCTTTCTTAATGTCAATAAGGTAGTCTGATCACACCAAAAACTCATGGTGAAAATGAGTCCTAGTGCTGAAGAGGTTAACAGGTTCGTGTGTGTAGTGGGCCGCTATATGTATGTTCTTGTGATTCTGGTTTTATCTCTTCCTCTCATTATTTTGTGTGGCCTGTTTTTACTCTGACCTGCTCATCCTTACTGAAGGTAGGTAATAATATGCTTGCCATATTATTACCACTCTTCTTTCTTCTCTTTATTTTTCTCTTCATTCTTCTTTCTTCATTACGTGATTGTAATTAATTGGTTGTTGACAAGAAGAACGCTCCGGTACCTCGAACATGGAGCCAATTAGCTATTCTGTTACGAAATTCCTGTGAATTTTGCGTGAGGTTCATTTTCGTATTTCTTAGCGTTTGGGAAGCTCCATATATAATAACTTAGGTTCTCATGGTATTTTATTCTAGCGCTGATACAGGATTCGTGTTCAGCAATGACTAAACACTCCGATAACATCCGCTAGAGAATGTTAAATGTGGTGGTGATAAGACGCTCACGGTTTGGGAACACAGCCCTGTCACATCCCAGCGTCACTGACTCAAGGGGGAGAGACACACAGAGGTGACATCTTCAGTGGATTTTTGAAGTTTTAATTTTTATTTGCCTATAATTTTTGTTTCCCTTGGTCAAGATCTGTTGCATCAAGAGATTGATAATAGAAAAATAAGTAAAATGAAGATAAGGTGGTCAACATGACACCCTTAATTTCGTAGATCGAAATCTTTATGTTTGTGTGACGGGACTGAGACATCCTAGCACATGTGTGAGTTACAGTAGTACAACTTGCTTTTTTGTAATTTGTTTATGTTTTGAAGTTAGACGTTTAGGGGTGGTTGTAATAATACTGCTCTTTTAAACTGGGTGAAATCAGAAGATTTTCCTTTTATTACCAACTCCTCTTTTATAAATGACTATTCTTGGCCTCTCTGCGTCTTTTAACCCGGATATTTTGAGATGATATGGTTGAGAGAGTGATCCGATTCCTGTGATGGTTTGGAAAGAGAAAAATGAAACGTGTGGAAGCTTGTATCTCATTGACAGTAGTTTTCTAAATTATAATGTGAAATTGTCTCACCGCCTGTTAGAAGAAGAAGTGAATTAGGTAGACGGCAGCAGCAGCAGCATCAGGAATCTAAAGTACTCACCTGATGCTGTATATGGATCTATGACAGACTATAGAAAATTAAAAAAGAATCACAAGCATACATATATAGAGGTAATTGAGAAAAGAAAAA
>CM035181.1:26380788-26395138 GCA_020233015.1 Callinectes sapidus
GAGAGAGAGAGAGAGAGAATATTATGTGTGTGTGTGTGTGTGTGTGTGTGTGTGTGTGTGTGTTCAAGTTCAAGTTCAATACATTCATTGAACATTTTTTTTATAAATTACAAATACAAAATATGACGTAAAGGTCTGCTGAGCATTGCTCCTACGCATATCTTGTTGATTACAATTAATGAAAACACAACAGCACAATTACATCCCTAATTATCAACATAACATTAAAACATACATTATTATTTGTCCTACATGACCAAATGGCTAACCATTATGATCCCTACATACAATTTAAATATCAATTTGAATATCAATACATGGATTTACATAGACACATGCATACTTACCTAACCATATACATTGAAGTACACACGTATTCATCCTCAATATCATTTTTATCTTAATTGTGAAAATGTATCACATAACAACATATTATCAACACTATAAAAGTACTATGTATTTCGCAATTGATGAATATATTTCAACTTCAGCTGAAAATTTTTTGCATTACTTCCGCCACTGTAATCTTTTAAATCATCTGGTAGAACATTCCACAATGTCGGTCCAATACACATAAAGGAGTGTCGTTCTGGCTGGGGGAACTATTAAATCTACCTTGTTTCTTCTTGTATTACATCCATGATCTTGTATTTCAAAATTATCCCTGTTATGTTTTAACGAGTTATATACTGACAAAAGTACAAAGTATTTCCTTTTATACTCAACTTTCATTAATATTTGTGAAACAAATATGTCCTGAGTGGAATCGCACCTTCTTTTTTTATTGTGTATAACTCTCAATACAGATTTTTCTGCCCTGAAAAAAACTGTCTAAAAAAGTAGGGTACGTACATCCCCATATTGATATACAGTAGGTAATTTTTGAGTAACAGGTGTAATACAGTGTGGTTTTTGCCTCAGATGTGTGTGTGTGTGTGTGTGTGTGTGTGTATGTGTGTGTGTGTGTGTGTGTGTGTGTGTGTGTGAGTGTGTGTGTAATAATAATAATAATAACTATAATAATAATAATAATAATAATAATAATAATAATAATAATAATAATAATAATAATAATAATAATAGACGGTTTATTTGAATGCAGCTTACAATTGTTGGCTGAAAATCTCCAGGTGTGTGTGTGTGTGTGTGTGTGTGTGTGTGTGTGTGTGTGTGTGTGTGCGCGCGCCGCCAATCATCAAGTGAAACACAAGAACCGCCGTGAAATGTGAGCCTGAGGCGAATGAATAGCCTGAACCTTTCCATCACATGTCAATAATCAATAATAGCATTGTGGATGCCGCGTCCCTCACATGCCAGCGGGCCTACTTCCGGGTTCTGATCAATGAGACTTTCAAGAGGAATGCACCTTAACCCAACCAACGTGAGGAAGCTATCAATCACAGCTGCCATACAAGTGGTGAACCTAAATCTAACTTCAAGTACGGCAGGTGCGGGTCGATCGTGGCGCCTCCTCTACCAAGACGCCTCGCTAAGAACTGTATTCACTCTTTATCAAGGTCACAGGAGTTAGGGAAGCGAAGAATAATGCAGGGGGCTCTGAATGGATTGATTAGATTAATGAAGGTGAGATGATCAAAGTGCAATCATTTTTAAGCATTTGTACCTGAGGGAAAACTCGATTCAAATGTAATTGTATGTAATCAAAATAATTCTGGGTTATTCTGATGGGAACAATGGCTTCTATAATTACTGAAATTAATTAAAGAGTTTGGTGGTGCCTCATCATTCTTTATTTAATCTCGCAGCAGTGTGGTGGGTGTGGCGCAGTGAATGGTACAGGATTACTTAACGAGTCTGCCCGGGAAGTGCTTGCCTCTGGAAATTGTTTTGCTCTTAAGTCTGACGTGAAGGACGGTGATCAAAGTTGCCTTCTAAGTAATGGCAACAGAATGTGATCAGGTTTCTTATCCGTTGCTGTTGTTTTTGTTATTGCTGCTGCTGCTGCACGCTGCTGCTGCTGCTACTACTACTACTACTACTACTACTACTACTACTACTACTACTACTACTACTACTACTACTACTACCTCTTCTACTACTTCTACTACTACTACTACTACTTCTATTACTACAACAGCAACAGCAGTAGCAGCAGCAGATTTTCTTATTTTTTCTCATTCTTTTTGTTTCCCTTCTTAATCCTCCTCTTCATAATTTAATCGAATCAACCAAAGCCCGTGTGGCTGTCAAGATCCACAGAAAATCCCCGCACATCTTGTTGGAGTCCACAGGCAAGGGACCGCCACCAGGTTATATATATATTTTTCATAGAGAGCCACTGCCACTTATGCTCTTCACCTTGTGTGGAGGGGACAGGCGTGGCGGCGATGGCTGTATTTTATCATCCTCACGGCCAGCGAAAAATAAGTGTAAGAAAGTGACGCGCCACCAATATCTTGTCCCTCTGCCTCGGAAACTTCCAGTGAGCTGAGGCTGGACACGAAGCCCGGTGTGGGGTTGTTGTTGTTGTTGTTGTTGTTGTTGTTGTTGTTGTTGTTGTTGTTGTTGTTGTTGTTGTTGTTGTTGTTGCTGCTGCTGCTGCTGCTGTTTTTGTTGTTGTTGCTTTGGTGTCGCCGTTATTGGCACTCGTGTTACTACTACTGCTGCTGCTACTACTACTACTACTACTACTACTACTACTACTACTACTACTACTACTACTACTACTACTTAGGCTAGGTAATATCTTGCCCTCTTCTTGCTCCTACGACAACTGCTATAATTATGTTTTTTTTTTAATAATCAGTCATCACCACCGCCACCTCATACAGCATTATTGTGTGGTGCAGGGGAGCGTTTTCTCCCCTTCATCACGGGCAGGCAGGAACAAGGGAGGGAAGTTGTGGTCTAACGCCGAGCCGTGGAGTGTTTCTGTGGTGGAGAGTAAAGGGGATAAACTTGCGCCTGTATTTTGTCATGTGTGGGCAGTGGTGGTGGTGATGGGGGTGGTGGTGGTGATGGTGGTGGTGGTGGTGGTGGTGGTGGTGGTGGTGGTGGTGGTTCATTAAATTTGTTTTTCTAATACAAAATCTCTTTTTTTTCGTCTTGCATTCTCGTAATAGCTCAGTCATTTATACTGAGTCATGTGTCTGGAATTGTGGTGCAAGGATAAGCTGACATGAAGGTTCGTGCAAATATGGTTATAAAAACAATACTATTGGATGATTGCATTATTCTCTCTGGTGCTAATGAGAGAATAAAGGATGTTGATTGTTAATTTCGCCTGATTGTGAAATATTAAATATCATGAAACTACAAGTTGATATTAATGAGGAAAATTGATCTAATTATTACTTATGAATTAATTAATTCTGTTCAAGGTGTTTTGATTTAAAGGGGGACCATATCCTCTCTTACATGCTCTAAAAATGTCAGCTCAGAGAGAAGGGAAAGACACAACCTAATATCAGTATAGAAGGTGAAAAATTACCTTCTTGAACCAGTGAACCAGATGAATAACTAATGGCACCTTATATATTCTAACATGCACCCTCAGGAAGAACAAAAAGAAGAGGAGGGGAAGAGGAAAGGAAATTCAATGTCTAGTGCGATATACTGTAAAGGGTGACAAACGAGCGTCATGAACCAGACTAACAAAAAAGATGAAGCTTGGAAGTAATGAAAACAACGCACGTGGATCATGTTTTTTGTACTGATCTGACAGCTCTCGGACATCTGGACAGAGGGTCTCACCACCCTAATGGAAAACTGAATGGTGACCGATACAGCACAAAATAGGGCAGTGCAGCGCACCATTCACGAGGGGCTGCTGAAATGTGTGCATGAACAGTATACAGAGGGGAGCTTATGATGGCGGCAAAAGCCTTTGTTCTGCACCATATCAAGAATGCAAAGCGCGGAGGGTGGCTCATAGGTTATCCTCGTATGGAATATGTTTTATAAACGTAATTTTCGTGAGAGGAACCGCCTAAGAAATTCGTGTACGTGATTCTGAGCGAGGCATTCCCCCTTACCGCCTGCAGTCTTACGAGCCGCGACTGTAGCTACTTATACTTGTATTAGTCTTTCATACCTATGATTTCCGTGGAAATAACCGTTTCAGGAGCACCACTGTATACAATTTCGACCTTTCCTACAATGCAAACGGATGTGACTTGCCTTTAGCCTTGTAAGTGCGTATGTTGGACATGCCCATTTGAGGTTTTACACCGTAATATCTTACAGCTCTTTGATCGAGCTGTGTGGGGAAAAATAGTGCGCTGGAGCAGAAACTTTTGGTATCAGCACTACGCGCCTGCCTTGGTGAAGGCAGGTGGAATATTGAATAACAATCCGAGAGAGCAGCGTGGGTGAGGGAGGAATCGAGAGGCAGATCTTATGTTAGCATATCGGGTAACCAACGGGAACTGACGAGACGAGGCGGTGATCAGAAAGGGAGAGAGGAAATTGGTGGGTATCTTGTATATGAGTGTGAGCAGCTGTTAGCTGTGTGTTATGGGGGGGGAGACAAAGGAAGAAAGGAGGGAAAACAGCAAGACAACTTTAACTTATTACATGAAGCTCTTACCGAGAGAGAGAGAGAGAGAGAGAGAGAGAGAGAGAGAGAGAGAGAGAGAGAGAGAGAGAGAGAGAGAGAGAGAGAGAGAGAGAGAGAGAGAAACTTAGTCGTGTAATTTCACTCACATGTTCATCTGAGCCACTCGGCCTGTGGTTGGCTACGGCAATTTACCTCCGTGTTTCGTCTTCTGTCGTACAAACATTCATCTGGGAACACCAAAAACCTTAGACGTGAGGTCGCTGGTAACACTGTGACAAGACGATAAAGAGGCGTGTGTAAGTTAAGCTTTTCGTGTTTTCCTTAGATAAATTAAGGAGTGAAGGAAGAAAATAAAAATCAAAGTTCAGACGTTGGCGAAACATGTTACTTTCAATTAGCTTTTTCAAGATCATTTTATTGATTTTTTCCTTACTTTCTCCTACTTTTATCGATGCTTTAATCTTTTCGAAACTTTATTGTGACATCTTGAAAAAAAATAGTTCTTTCCCTCTGAGTAATTTGTTAGTCGAGAGCGAAGTCAAAATGAAATATTCTAACTTGCCTTCTGCGATCTTTTTTTTTCTCACGTCATTGGAGAATTAGAACAGAACACTTCACACATTTGATTGAGCAGGGAGAGGAAGGAGAGAGGCAACTTTGAATGGGTTTCTCTGCACTCAGGACAGAAGTGTTGCCTGTCACAGTGCCTTTGATGTCCAGCTCACCCTTTTCAATCGACTAACTGATCGACAAGTAGACTAAGAGGCCTGGGTGATGCTGGCGGATTTTAGGATGAGAGAAATGAGGGGAGCTTAAGAGATAGAGTTTGGGGTGAGAGAGACTGATCTGGGGTGGGAAAAGGAAGTGAAGTGAGAAAGTCCAGGGGATGTTGTTAGGATAGGTTGAAAGATAGTAATTTGTGACTGAGAGGATTGTGAAGGCTGGGATGAGAAACACAGATCTAGGATTGATGTGGAGTTGAGAAGGTTATGGGGGCCTGGGTAAGGGAGGGTGATCTAAGAGAGTAGTACTTGGTTTGGCTGGAGTGATAGGTTGTTGATATGAGGTTGAGAATGTTGGTGTTTGGAAAGGTGGCTCATTCTAGAGTGACTGAGAGGGACTGTGGAGGTGGAGGAGAGGTGAGAGAGCATCAATGAGTGAGTGAGGTGTCCAGACCTGAGAGTTGAGATCTTTAGAGCAGGTGTGAAATGAATTATTTTTATTTATTATCACGAAATTAGCTACTCTGGGTAAGTATTTTTTTCCACCCAATTAGTTCTGCGTAAACGAGAATTAAATACGCAAATGTTTCAGCGTTTTACAGAAGAGTGCACGTGTCGTGTGATAAGATGTAGGTGATTGAAAGGTGTTAATCATACCGATATCTTGCAAGTTTCAAGGGTCATCAGCATCGTTACGAAGGAAGCATTCATGATCAAAGTGGCGTGAAAAGAGTTGATGAAAAAGCAGTTTTTAGTCTGTAACTTCGTGTTAATTAAACGCTCCGAAGAAGGATCTCTCGCTGTTTGGGACTCGCTTCTGTCTCAAGTCGCGGCAAATGGAGCGGAACTGTTTCCAGTTCCCTCATCTCTTCCTTTGAGCGCTACAGAAGTGAAGCAGTTACTACATGATTATGCAAACTAACCGACAAAAGGAGGTCATTTTCTCTCCCTTCTTAAAAATGGTGGCAAGTACTTGAGAGCTGAACTGAAGCAGCATCCTGTGGTTCTGAAATGTGGGAGTCGTGGGGGTTGGCCTTCGTGTCCTTGAAGTGTCCGGTTTACAGATTTTACATTTTTGTTGCTCTGCAGTGAGGAAACAAGCTATGCATTGGTGTATATTGTCATTTAATTGTCATTATCACCACTGGCAGCATTTACGTCCGAGCTTAGGATGAGGCAGTTTAATTTCCTTCTCGTTTGCTTGCGGCTCACATTGGTATTTAACTTCAGCAACAGATTATTGTGTAACTGATGCAGGTTTCCGATAAATTATTGCTTATTGATTGTGGAAGTAAATCTGGCATTATATCTGACTTTTGTGAATTGTACATGTATAGTTTAGTATTGGGTGTTGTACGGAACGCACCTTTGCTACGCCACATTCTTGCTCCCTCCCACCAAGACCTTGCCTGGCGCCGTCAAATATAGACACTTGAAATGGAAGTACCCATTATAATCTGAGTGGAGAGATGGAACAGGAGCATTAACTTTTTTTCCGTTGAATTTTGAACCTCTCAAAATTCTTTCCGCGGTTGTAAGTATTTTTCCTCAAGAGACGGAGAAGAGAGAGGTATCCAGCAACCAGCACAATTGTTGCGAAAGCCTCAAACAAAGAAAGCTTATGGATTGGGCATCGCCAGTCCAGAAGCCTGCAACAAATATCCGTAAAAGTCTTGCGGCATGTCGACTATAGCACTCAGAATTCTAACAAAGGATGGCTAGTCTAGGAAAGAAGGAAACCAATGTTCTGTTCTCTCTCGTCTCGTGTAACTATTCAGACATTTTTCCTATTATGTCGTCAATATTGTTACTCCTGATGCGGCTTGCTGAGTCTGACTGGTGCCAATGATTGGATATTACACCGCTATACTGTTGTTTTGTGTCCAATTTTCTTAAGGTTTTTCTTGAATTCATAATTTATTATCACTACTTACCCGTAAGGCCATGTTAATATTTGGACATTTATATGTAATGTCAGATATTTGATAGGCGTCAGACACAGATTGAGTGTGCCGTGCTTGGGTTTCTCCTTACGTCTAATTCTGTCTAACCTATTTTAAGATGGTTTTGCAGTGTTGATTTATTGTGTCTTTCCTAGGACTCAAGCAACCTATGTATATACAAGTTTGCCTTGAAAACAGACTGTTAATAAGACGTGAAACAAAATAAAATGAAAATTGGTGGAACTTACTTCATAAGATATCTTTCTTAGAAACACACCTTGCCTTCCAGTGATGCCGCTGGTAATGTGAGCGTCAGTATGCAGCAGCGAAGAAGACTCTGTCGTGCCTGACGTGCGTGCCGAGTATCACACACCAGTGTGCTCCAGTGCTTGTATCATCACGATTGTATTTGTAATTTTGTAAACTTTGGGATTATTTTTTTCAACAATAGAAACAAATTGAATTTGAATTCTGATACGATGATAATACTTTGTTGCAGGACAAGAGAACAACGTATGGAAACAAAAATTCAAGGCTAAATACATTGAATATGGTATGAAAATATCATTATCTTCTGAGAAGCTGAGGACAGTTAAGTTGAATTCGCAAACAGCTTTAGGAATTTAATGAGAAAAAAGCGTTTTTCCAAAAGAGTGAGGTGTGTAGGAATGTAATCGCGGTAGTTCAGCCTTCCGTCACCGAAGGCAATGCAGGTTCTGCGTTGGAGTGGGAAATCTCTCTCCGTTTTCCGCCGAATAATAAGTTGAGGAACTCAATTTTGCAGGGAGCGGCAGACACGTGGTCTTATATACCCGAGGCGATGACAAGAATATAATTCTGGTTCATGTTTTTCAGACACTATCACTAGAATGTTCACCTTTTTTTTCTCTCCTGTTATTACCAACATTACGAAGAGAGCCGAAGACCCTCCTCCTAGAGCCATTGGGAAGACATAAAACGTCTAGAGAGGGACAAAATGGGAAGCCTTGTGTCTCTGTGGAAATAAGCGATGTTGCATGTACGCTTGTTGTCTTTTGGTGTCTCCCTTGTTTGTTCATGTTCTCAAAAAAAACGAAGATGTACAAGACAGATTTTTATTCACTGTGGTAATTTGTGGAGCATACTCAACCATTGTCACAATTACATAGTTGACACATTCCTCGTGGCGTGTGATTGCGTTAGGTTCGTCAAAGAGAAGACGACGATGAGTGAACAAAGATAATGAAAAAAAAATGTTAAGGTTCAGGAAAATATTGCGTGATAAAGTGTAGTAACGCTCTGATTAAATGCAGGTATACGACGTAATGAAATGGATGTATAGTGTGATTAAAGCCTTGGTTAATCAGCGGGATTTGCATGTTTCTTCATCAAACAATCTCCTAGCTTGGCAGCATCACCATTCCACTCACCTACTTGGACACACGTGCTGCATAAATTGGCGAGGACTAAGGAAGCCATTTTCGTGCAATTTTTCCAATTCATTTACGCTGACAAAGATCTTTGGTGTATACAAGGCGTGTTATTAACTAATAGAAATACAATGGTGGACTCTTAAAAACAAAGACTTCACCGGGGAAAAACGGAAAAATTAAGGTGTGCTTTGATTATGATTGTAGCGTTAACCCCTTCAGTACTGAGACACACTTTTACCACGAGTTTTGGGTGTGACTAGCCGATTTTATTGGCCTTAAGAAGGGTCTATAGAGATCTGAAGATTAATGGCCTGAGCCTGTACCATCTTAATCCCCACATGAGTTTCTGAAGCTGTACAAGATCGATAAATATTAATCAGAATAAATATGAAAACGCCTCACAGTACTGCGGGGGGTTAATTGTGTCTTTGAAGGTGGCACAGTCGTATTCTTCTTGAGGCACATCCGTACACAACTGAACATGATGCACGCCACCGTGGCCTCGTTTATTTCAATCGTTTCGCACTTGGCCCGCTATGAATGTTTGAAGTGTCCTAATTAGTGGAGTGTTTACAAAGGTTGGTTGAGAGAGTCTCAGAGAGTTCAGACCACGCTGCGTTAACAATACCGGGGTAATAGGTATCCGAGCTCCGGTGGTTATACGTGTTTGTGATAATGTCACTCTTTTGAAGTCTTCCGCAGCCCACGTCTCCAGATTGTGACGATTCCTCCGGACAAATTTAATGTAGTATACACAGTAATCTCTCTCTCTCTCTCTCTCTCTCTCTCTCTCTCTCTCTCTCTCTCTCTCTCTCTCTCTCTCTCTCTCTCTCTCTCTCTCTCTCTCTCTCTCTCTCTCTCATTTAAATTTAATCATTCATATATACATTTGATATGCATTTTAATATGGCTTAAAGTGCCATTTTTTCTCGAGGCACTGTTTCAAAAGGTATTGTTTACTATACTACTCTGGAAACGTTCCTTGCCACCTGTGTGCTGCATGTGGTGATCGATGCAAAGCTCTGTGTCAAAATGCACTCCGACGATCTTGATGTGGTCCTGGAGGTGGATGAAGACGGAGCCAAACTTCACTTTCCCCTCAACTGCTTGTGAAGCTGCCGAGACACCGCACCATCATGGCCTGTCTTCTCAGGTGCAAAACTTACCTGCCACGGCTCTCTCGATCTTTGTATTGTTTGCAGTTGCTGGTTCACTTCCGCAACTGTTCGTTGGCTGGCTGTCCTGGCAACAATGAGAACAGAAGAGTGTGTAGTCATCAGGATACACAGACACTGTTGACAGGGTTCTGAGAAGGTCATCAATGTACAGGTTCCAGATAATCAGTCCCAGTACAGATCCCCGAGAAACTGAGGCTCCTATTGGAAGGTTTTTGGTCTTCTGCCCACCGACAACAACATATGTGGCTTAGTATGGAGAAACTCAATCAACAGCATCAAGAGGTAACGTTGACTGCCTTTGGCACAGAGGTTTTCCAGCAAGTTCGCATGCCACACACGGTCGAAGACGCCTGCGATGACAAGCTTACCAAGGCCTCTATTTAAGGAATCTTGTCAGTCCCTGGAGAGGAGCCTATGAAGGTCAGAGAGTGGAGCGTTCGGAGCTAAACCTGAATTGGTGGTTGGAGAGGAGGGATTTGTCTTTACCACTGTCCTTTCGAAGACTTTTCCCACTATAGAGAAGAGGAGATAGACCTATAGTTCGCAGGTCAGATCCAGACTTCTTATGCACCATCACAACTCGAGCGTCTTTCCTTATGGAGGGCTGCATGTCTTCCAGGACATAGGAGGGAAACATTTCCGTGAGTTCTGCCAGGTCACTCGAGCAATGACGAGGCACTTCTGGAACCAAACCCTTTCCTATGTCACCTGTACCATCGTTACTATCTGGTAGAGACCTGTGTGGGTTGGCGGCTTTCATCTTGACAGAAAATGTCAAGATGAAAGACGCCATAGTGTCGTCTTGCCTGGTGAGGTGATGGTTTCCTGAAGTCTCGTGTCTTGCTAGTGTGGACATACAGCCCCACTCAATCAACCTTCAACAAAGAAACAGCTGTGGACCATACCCAAAGGCGCGCGCGCACACACATACACACACACACACACACACACACACACACACACACACACACACACACACACACACACACATGGTAACTTTTCCCTCCTCAACCAAGGACCATCAGGTCTTGTTATCCACCACAGGTCCACATAGCTTAAAGTGGAGGTCATCTCATTCTCCACTATGTCAGCGTAATCGTCACATGCCTCGCGGTGGAATCTTGTTGCGGTGAGTTGGGTTTCACTTGAAGCAGAACCATCCAGATACATAAACCGTTAATGACGGGGGGGGGGGGGGGGGCCTCGACGTGTACTAGCGATGAGGAACACGTTATTGTAGAGATTTCAGCCGCTCAGTGAATAAATACCCTGGTCATGGCGTTTGCATATCGAGGGAGAATGGCGCCGAATTCCTTACGCTGCAGATCCCTCTTTAACGAGGATCAACTTTTGGGGCTTCACAGCCATATGGTACAGCTAACTGCTTCCTCACGCACCACATCCAGAATATCAGGATAACATAGTAGTCGGAACCTCCCACGTGACCAAGCTGGTGACAAATGAGTGTCTTACCCTGGTCTGTGATGGCTGGGTCCATTCATCACAGGAAATGGACGTTATTCAATTACTGCACCTCCAGTAGGTTATTATAGGAGGCTCCTTCCATGTGGTGGTTTTAGTTGCTCATGGTGAAGACATTCCTACAGCCATGACCAGTCATTAGCTCACCCAGCTCTTCCATCAGGAAGTCTATGGGCGCGTGACCTTGCCTCGGGTCTCTCTCTCTCTCTCTCTCTCTCTCTCTCTCTCTCTCTCTCTCTCTCTCTCTCTCTCTCTCTCTCTCTCTCTCTCTGGGCGTCGAAATATGTCATTAATAAAGTGTGAGCGAGGCGGTGTGGGCGCTAAAGCAAGGTCACTTAAAGTTGCGGCAAGATGAAGCATTGTAATGGGGCTATACTTTCCACGCAAACAGATGGATAATTACATTTCGCGTCGGTATGGAAGCAATGTGATGCGGTGCGGGATGTGGAACGGAAAATCAATTAGTGTATCTGGGAATGAGGATGGTGGCGCTGTAAATTCGTGATGATGTATGTTTTTCGGATTTGTTTGTTACTTGCTTGTTCCGTGCAGGCGCGTTCCCCAAAGATTTATTGTGCAGGATTAAAAGCTCTATTTTTTGTGTTTTTTGGGCGAGGCGTTGGGGTGGGGATTGGAGAGATACAGCGAGCAAATAGAAAATAGAGGCGAAGAATCCCCCAAAAGGATAGACAAGTAAGGAAACTGACTTCATCCCTGTGAAATGCTGTTAACCGCAGGTGCAGTTACTGGTAAATCGAACTCCAGGAACTGTCAGTTTTTCAGGAGCAACTTCTGTCTAACTTTTATTATTTTATTTATTTATTTTTTTCTTTTTTTTTTTTTGCGAGTGTCAGTCTAGAAGAGAGGCTGTAGCGAAAGTTTTTACTGTGCTGACGAACCACATCAACATCTGACCTTTGATGGAATAATTAGTTAATTGTCTTAGTCGGATAGATGAAAGACATGGAAGTAAAAATTGATGTAGGAAAAACAACAAAACCAAACAGAGAAGAAGAAGAAGAAGAAGAAGAAGAAGAAGAAGAAGAAGAAGAAGAAGAAGAAGAAGAAGAAGAGAGAGAGAGAGAGAGAGAGAGAGAGAGAGAGAGAGAGAGAGAGAGAGAGAGAGAGAGAGAGAATAAATAATGAAGATGGAAGAAAATGAAATGATAGAAATGTAACTAGTATAATTGATAAATGAATAGAGATACAAATAAATTTTATTCACAAAACGCTTGTAAAAGGAACAAGTTGGAAATTTTATTTTTACTTTTAAAGCGCGCGCGCACCCGCCCCCCCCCCCCCACACACACAGGCACACAGTCGTACGAAATGAACCCTGACAAGTAGTCTGGCAAAGTACACGTAGTAAATGTTGACTTGAGCCTTGGTGTATTCTGGCAAATTCGTGATTGGCTGAACCATCCAGGGTCCGGCTCGGAAGCTAATTCATTGCTCCTTGGTCGAAGATTCGCTATTTGATCTCGAAAATGATTTATGGGACTTTGACATACTCCGTGAAATTATGAGGTCATTGTTTCGGAATTCTTCTTCAACAATGTCTTCACGGCAAACCAACCAGCGGAGTGAAACATCCACCAGCAATATATCATGAATGGAGACATTTATATAAGACAAATTTCTTATCGATGATTGAAGACTTTTTAGAAAAGTTAAAAGTGTACTAATGAAGAGAGAAAGTTATCTTCAAGAAATCATCGATAAACAATATTGCTTCCGATGTTAATCAATATCACGTTGCTGAAAAATCTCGAGATCCTTGCAGGTTGTTTCCACTTTAAAAGCATTCCATGTCTGCTTTTCTTTCCATAAATTTTTAGTTGATCCGTAAAGCATGAAATAAAACATGGAGGAAAGAAAAGCGATTTTAATTGAACGATTTTAGAATACACGTTTTTATTTATTCATTATTATTTTTAGGCCACCTGAGGGCAGGGCAGGTGTATACAGACTACTCTTTCTCCTTCACCCCCCCCCCCCCCACAAACACACAAGGATAATACCTGAGGGTGAAACTATTATGTTTTGGCGAGGGTGCACCGAGTTGGCTGCTTGCCGGGCGCCGCCTCACCTCACAGAGGGAATATAGGTGAAGGTGAAGAAAAACAGGCGTACCTGACGACGATCCTGAGGCACACGGACCCTTGTGTGCATCCTGGATTTCTCTTAATTCTTCCCACGAGGATGAACTGCAGTGTGTCTTTGGGATTGGATCCGCAAGCAGGCGCGCGCGCGCACACACACACACACACACACACACACACACACACACACATGGTAACTTTTCCCTCCTCAACCAAGGCTCATCAGGTCTTGTTATCCACCACAGGTCCACATAGCTTAAAGGGGAGGTCATCTCATTCTCCACTATGTCAGCGTAATCGTCACATGCCTCGCGTTGAAGACCGACAAACAAACATGACCTTGTAAGAATCACTGTACACCGATTATTGAGTGTTAATCATTTTTTGTTGAAATGTGGTCGGCAGGAAGTTTGTCAGCGCCGGTTGAAATAATAATTGTATTAACAGCACTATCATTTTCATCGAACATTTTCAGAGTGTTCTGCAGTCGCGAGGGAGACCAACGTCAGTTTTTGCTCTCGGTTTGGGAAAAGGAACTGACACAGGGAAATTGACGTTTCCGGTTGGAAACGAAACAAAAAAATATTAAAATTCCTTTGTATGTTTTCGCCTACCGTCACTCATTGGCAGGGACGTGCGCACTCCGACAAAATATAGGAGCTGCGTAATATATGACTGGGATCACTCAAATGTACCAAAAAAAAGAAAAAAACGAAAATTCTTTACTATGGGAGATTATGACTCTTATTTTCAAACCCATTCTTCTCTCATGAGAACTATTTTTAAAGGCTACATATCGTAAGCCGAATCAAGGTTGCTTTTTTCTTATGGTGATGTGGAGCGCTTGATTTATCACTTGATTCACGGAAACCACCTTGGAAACTAATAATTTAAAAAATAGATAGGTGAAAGTAAGAGAGAGAGAGAGAGAGAGAGAGAGAGAGAGAGAGAGAGAGAGAGAGAGAGAGAGAGAGAGAGAGAGAGAGAGAGAG